>CM008233.1:2393626-2427621 GCA_002278615.1 Pogonus chalceus | reverse complement strand
AAAAAATAAACATTGTATCTGTGATAGGTTATTGTTACCCGGTTAATATTTATTGAATAACAAACAGATATCGTAAACTATATCATGACAGTAAAATTACGACACTAAAATATATCTATCAATAAAATAAAACGGTAAAAAATTTATATATAAATGGAGACAATAAATAAGTATGTGTATGCATTATAAAAGTTATTATTGATGTATAATCTGAATCAATTATGTCAATACAATGTCAAGAGAAATAAAAGAACGTATCAATTAGACTATTAAGAAACATTATTCATGAATTCAATAAATACTTATTACTCATAGTTGCCTGCACTCTATATATCAATAATATAGTTTTTTATTTTTAAAATAAACTGTCATTTAAAGTTTCATTAAAAAAAAAAACACATATATACTTGTTTTAAAATCTATAAAATTGGATTCAAAATATTTTTTAAAATTAATATATCTCAAATTAACTGTACAAGAAGTAGCATTTGTTTTTAACTAACTTTTTAACTTATATTTAAAGTATTATTAAAGCACAGATATTTTTCTTTAGTGGTTTGTTTTTTTAACTGATAATATTTAACTTGTTTTTAACTTATATTTAATTGATGTATTGACTTGTATTTTATGCCATGTTCTTACTAGGAAATGATAAATAAATCGCACTTTATCTATTATTTACTTGTCTATTTAATAGGTATTTTTCCTGGCGACTATTGCTATGTATAGTTCACAAAAAGTCGGAGTTGCGCAATAAAAGCAGATGTTTTAGTTTTGACATACGTTACTGTCACTTTTATATTTTGAATGTCTGTCTGACATATGTGTATAATGTAAAGTATGTCGTAACTTAATTCTGAAAATTATTTTGAATTTCCCGCGTTTTACTTTTTAATTCTCAGTAGATTTTCAAACTGTTTGTGAATATTTATTGTTGTCAAACTTATAAATTATATTTGCAAAAATATAACAGTGAATTAATGCATATATTTTGATAAAAAGAAAAAGAAAAATGGTACTTTAATTACATTTTCTGCTAGTAGAGAGGCAAATTACAGTAAAAAAATTGCGCTTTTAAATAAGAATATTAATATACAATTAACAGAGAGAAAAAAATGCATTAGGAGTAACAATTTCAATTATAATTAAAGGAATTTAAAAAAAGGAAGCGTTTTGTTGTCCCTTTAGAAACAATGATAAGTGCAAGAATATTAAGGAATATTGAGAAATTGCAATTCGACGAATTGTTTACTATATGTAAAGAGAAAATAATTAAAGCCTTTATAATTTTAATTTCTTTTGATAAATTAAATTTTGTCAAAATATTATTATATATTAATCATTTTAGACATAAACCATGTCAAAAAGAAATGTCATTTTTGAAGGATAAAAAAAAGTTCGGCAGGACGGTATCATGTAAACATAAAATTATTGCGCAACTCAGACTTTTTGTGAACTATACTATAGTTTCATTGCTATTAGCATATATTTAACTTATATTTTAACTGATATCTAACCAAAATAGAAATTTGTTTTTTATGCTATGTCTTCCCTCGGGATGATATTTATTTAATTGTTTATTTGACAAATATTTTTGGCCTATTCTTTTGTGTCGACTATTACCAAATGTATTGAATTATATTTAACTTATTTTTAACTTCTAATTAACTAATACAACTTCGTTCTTACTTAGAAATCTGTAATTGTTCATTTAACAAATATTATTTTGGCCTGTTGACTATTTAAATCATTTGTAAAAAATAACCAGAAAATAATGTTTTAATAAATTTTTTTCGTGTCTTTAATTATCTATTTAATAGATATTTTTCCGGCTTGATCTTATCTCTGCAAGTTCTATCACTTATGATATAGTGTCACCTAGAACAACTTAAATACGTGACATTTACAGAAATTGATAATCTATTATACAAACAGTTAAATTTTTTATATATCATTCCCATGTGTTCACAAATCCACAAGAAAAATGATTCAGAAGTGAATATTCCATTGAACAAACATCGGAATCTGCGGAATTTTAATCGAAATCTTGTTGCAATACGTACAGCTTGCAATGATGCAAGGAGTTTATCTTTTTCTTTGATTCGTTTTATATTTATATCAAATGTTTCAAACTGTTTTATATTCAACGAAAAACAAGAAAATACTTGAAAAAAATATTATAAATCCTTTGTTTTTTTCATTTGAAATGAATGTGTTTGAAACAAGGATGAACATGTTGGATATTGTTTTATTTGAAAGTAGTTAAAACAAATCATCTGCCCTCCTACACAACATATGCGCAAATTACTATGAAACTACAATGAATGACTCATATATAAGAATATATCTAACATAGTTGCACCCAACAGCAAAGTAGTCAGTACCTAGTATAAAAGTTGCATAACTATTTTCGTTGTATTTTAACATTAACGGAAAACAATTTAACTAAACAAACAAACAATGATGACGTTAATTCTACTAACCTTGATTTGTCAATCATTAGTGATGAAGGTATTGCTTGTGCACATGAAAAAATTAAAAACACTTTTGTTGAGGTCGTAGCATAAATTATTATATTTTAAAATAGATAATTTTTCTAAAGAACGAATCATGAAAAAACATGTTTATCTATTTCCTGAAAAACAATAAATTTCGATAAAAATTTTTCATGAAAAATTAATTATTGAATATTCCTTTAATGATTATGTATTTATAGATTAAACAAAAGTATGGAAAATGCATTAAAGTTTTTATTTTTATGTTTTTCAAAGAATTTAATTCTATTTTTGCATGGTTATGTATAAATATTGTTTTATTTTTTCTTATAAATGCTGTTGGCTAAATATGAATATGCATTGCAGGAAATCGATCTGTTTATACTATAATATTTATAATTATTTCATCATAGTCAAAATAATATTTTTAATTATTTCCTGCTTTTATAATTCTAATCATAATAAATTTGCATATGTTCAATTAATCAGTTTTATTAAAATTGCAGTATTTAAAAATATGTACATAACGTAAAAACACATGCAATTGTTTTAATTTCAAGTTCACTTACAGCACTTTATGTTTAATTATATTTGTAAATCTTAACATCAATTTTTATTTTTCGTTTTACTTAAAATATTAGAAGTATGATTTAGTTACTTTATAGCAGATTATATCAATATTGAAAATATTTTGTTATTATATTATATTTTTATTATTAATGATACAAAAAAAAATTAATTTTCATAACGTTTATTCTAATATTTTTCAGTGTTAAGACAATAGTTTTGTAAAACATTTTTTGCTTTCAAAGCTCCAATTTCTAATATAGTCGTCGCCACGAAACAGTGTAATTACGTAATAATTGTTCGTTTACATGATACGTCCCCACGATCTGAAACGAAAGAGCCATTGTTATTATTTACACAAATGCTTTGTAAAGAAGTAACCAATGAAACCAAAACCTTCGTACACTGCATAAATAATTTTTCGAATAAAGTTGCGACGTACTTCATATTATTGAGTAGTATATCAACTAAGCGTTAAGAAGATGAAAAAGATAATAACGTATGTCAAAGTAAAATATTTCTCTAGTATTATGTAATTACATTGATTTGTGGCGAGGACTATTTTCAGCAATTTATATGTTTTGGTCTTTTCCACAAAATATTAATTAGAAATACGGTCCGATGAATCTTAAAAGACTGGGATTTTATTTAAGAAATGTAAAATTATAACTAGTTAGAATTTCTCATCAAATTATCGCAAAGCAAGCAGCACTGATTAGTTAAATTAAACTGCAAGTATAAAAAAATCTTTGCAATAAATGATATCTCTGAAATTATGTTATTATATCCGATTTATCGTAAAAATTGGAATGAATATTTCTTTATAAGTTCTGTTTTATCTGTTATTTAAATATTAAACTTTCTTTTTAATAATTAATTAATAAAAATTATTTTTAATATACGTATTTATTATAAAAGAAGGAACGGTCGGTGATGAAATCATGTTTCGTTTCTCGTGAAAATAAAACAACGGAAATTCCAAAACTTTCCCTTTTCGATATTATCACCAATAAATGATTATTTATTAGATACTTCCCATTCGGTTTACCCACTTTTTTCTCCACAAAATATAACCCCAAAACCGCAAATTCAACAGTCAACATAACAAATATTGATTCTAACAATCGTCTAAATATTATTGTCATTAATATGTATAAGAAATGTCAGAAACAGATCGTAATCAAAAAGCTACCACAATAAGTCGTGAGGAGAATGAATTAGTGATGAAAGCAAGTAAAATAAACGCGAGGGTTGCTAGAAGAGACACGTGACATCTTGCAAACAATGGACAATCGTAGACATTGTGTTCTTCGATCAAATGCACCCGGGAACAGGTGGACTGTCCATCACACAACCGATGTGTTAACCAGTTTTGTTTTCTTGATATACGGTGGTACCCTTGTCTGTTGTTTGCGTCGTCTTCGTCTGAGTTGGCTAGATTTGGGGCAAGTAAAGTGACGTTTAGTCTCACAATGACTGATGAATATTTTTCTTTTGTTTCGTTTAAAAGCCAACTTGACTTTTAATCGAATTCAATTTAATTAAATTCTATACTTTCGCTATTTAAATATAAAGGTTAAAATGAATTTAATTTTAGTTAAAAATGCAAAAAATTAATTTAAACATCATTATAAAAGGTATTTGTAAAAGTACCTTGAATTTTAAAATATTTTAATGAAGTTGTTAAATATATTTTTAATCAATCTAGTTATGCAGTTTTTCAAGGTTTCACACTTTTAGACGCTGTGACTCGCTTTTAATTATCTAATAATTAATTACTCATGGTATATTTTTCTGTTTTGTAAGGCTAATTTTATAATTACTTATTTGATTAGCATTTCTATTTCTAGTTTGTTATAACTGCGATATGTGATAAAAATATAATTAATTGTTATCAATTAGAAACTACAACTTTATTAGTTTTAAGTAAATATATTTATTTTATTTGGTTGTTTTTTTTGTTACAGGTAATTATTCCATTTTATTCCATTAGTCACCTGTGGTTAGTTATATATATTTTTATAATTATCCAAGAATAAATTATAATAATTGAATTATTTAAGATTTAAAATCAATGATAAATTAAATATGTAACAATTATAATTGAATTATTATTTTTTTAAAACAGAAAAACATTTACGCAAAATGTAAACATTATTTTTTATTGATAAATAAAAACAAATATTTATTTAACATGTTTTCCAATTAATATTGCAAAATATGTACAAGACCTTTTAAGAAAACATAGTATTCTTTTTATATATGAATCAAATGTACGATTTTACATTTATCGTTTGATATTATAAAAATAAACAATGTTTTTGTTGTGTAGTAATAGTTTTTGAAATAATAATAAACTTATTGATTTATTGAATGAATAATTTATGTATTTGGAGTTCGGCCTCAATATCGTCTTTATAATTATTGTATTTCTTTTCTGTTATAATATTTTATGACTAATTTCAACTACTTTTCATTAAAAATAAATAAATTCTTATTTAGCCATTGTATTACTAACAGAATTCAATATTTAAAAATTGATCATATAAATCGCTTATAATGATGAATCGGTTGTTACGACTGAATTTAATTTATTTGATTGGACTCTTCAAAAAATTGTACTTACTAAAGTATTTTGGATACAACAGCATCGCTTATAATGACAACTTTTTGTACAATAATTTGATCAAAATATTTCTTAAATAAAGTCCCAGTCTTTTACGATTAATCATACTGTATTTGTTTCGGAAAAGACCATTAAAACAACCGCTAAATTTTTACCGATAGGATTTTGTTTTTAAAGTTTTATCTTTGAAAGCAATAATTATTTTTTCTTCAGTCTCTATACAAAGTAGGCGTTTTGCGCCCTTTTTGTGAGCGCAAAATGCTCTACAGCGGCAAAGTAGAAAAAACGCTCGCTGTCCAAATTTTTATAAAATGGTACTTGTTTACATTCCTAATGGAAATGTTTAGTCAAAAATTAATACCACTGTCGTTACCTACACATTTATTACCTTCACAAGTCAATCTGACATATAATTGCTCTGTTAGTATATTACATAACCAAACAAAATATGCCCTGCTAAGGAGTATAGAAATAAAATAGGGCATTCATTTACAAAAACGAAATTAAAAATGCTTAGATTAGATTGAATAGCTCAGTAAGAATAGAAAATAACGACAAATGATTTTTTTTTTTTTTTTAAAATAAAGTTCGTTTAATTTATAAAAAAAAAAATATTAAAAAATCAATTGTGTTCAGTTTAACTACAATTGATATATAATATCAATATGATGTCACGGCGAAACTAATATTCCTATCTCACTCCGCACCACACTCTATAGTGTGCAAAGATAGCAATAGTGTGACGTCACAGTAACACCAAAAACAAATTTCAAATATCTCTTAAAGTTTGTGGTGACTGTAGAAAAAATCTTGTGTGTATTTCGAGCGCAAATGGACATTGTCGCTAAGTCGCGTGGCAACAATCTCTCAATCGACAATGTCCCAGTTTGCGCTCTTAATACACAAATAACTATTATAAAACTATAGTCTTAATAATGAAAATATTAGAAGTCATTACAAATAAAATTTTTAAAAAGCAACCAACACAATTGTCTTTATCACATGTAATAATGAATTCTGAAAGTTTATAATCCATTTAGTTTAAGTGGTGACATTTCATAGTTTAAAATTTGTCATTGAGAGAAAATGAATTATAGTAACGTCACGTAATGTCTTTTGTTTTTTGTTTTATTATTAATGAGTTGCAAATAGTTCATGCATGTGCAATTTAGTTGTATTTTAATGATGAATTTCTGGTTGTATTAATTTTAATTATTAACTATTAAACAACCACAAGAAACTATTTGATCCCTTGACCAACAAATACATAACCCTTAAAGCAACGTCCCAGAAATCTAAGCCTGTTGAGTTGTAAGCCGGAACAGTCAGTCTGCGGTATATAAAATAAAGCGTAGAGCATCAGCAATAAGATCACCAAGTGCAATAAGAGATGCCGGTAATGAAGGAAAATGTCCGTTATCGACTGAGAGGCTATAACCAACACTGTGCACTCACACTGCCCGGAAACCGTGCATTCTTCGCATGCTTGCTTCTCCACGACACTCCCTTCTCTTTGCTTCTCAATCCTACTTCAAGCACCAGAGAAGTTGAATCTTCTCGACTTGTTGACTCATGGGTCGGTTTAGTTAGATTGCTGTACCTGTTTATTTGGTTCCTGCACACTTTACTTTTTGTTCAGAGCCATTCCAGCTATTTCCTTATCATTTTTTAATATATTTAGGTAATAACGGAATATTTTTGAGCATTGTATTTTTATATTAAATAAATCATTGGAATTTAAACAAATATAATAATAAAGATTGTATATTTAAAAAAATTCCGATAAATACTGATTTATCTGTAAAACAACGATAAAAAAGTAATAAGCGTTTATCGAATAAAATCTGAAAGCGTACCAAAATAAAAAACACAGTTTGCAAACTTCATCGTTTAAAAGTCCCTATGCTACACCCTACTCAACTTCCGTAATTTCCGAATTTCAATGCGAATTTTAATTAGCAGAAGCATCTCTAAGCGGAAGAATATAATACAAAACCGGATTAATATTTAAACGAATCTTTCGTTCCGATGCAAGAATCCATGCAATGCGACTGCGCGTACTTTACGCCCGACACAAAATTCTGAAATTCAAACACGGTATTTGATGGCGATGGGTTTTCCTATCGAAGATGCGATTGCGATGAAGCCGGAGGAATAAAAAAAAAGGGAATATTAAAAATCGCGCGGAAGTTTGTGTTGTCATGATGGGAATCAATAATAGCTTTGGATATAGTGCTTTTTTGAATTTTCTACGATTTCAATGATTTGACCTATTTATAAATTTATAGTCTATAGTTTTTATAGTTTTGTTTTAAATATAATATTGGGTTTTGAACGAATTTAAACAAACAAAAAGATAAAGTTCAAAATCAAAGTCAAACAAAGATATTCTCTCAATCATCTTCTTGTAACAAAGTATGTTTGTGTTTGACGATTCAGATCACATCAAAAGATATAATTCTGGCCAGGAAGTAATACGTACTAATCCCAAAGGAAAACCCTCGGGAAGAAATAGTAGCAGTGTTGGCTAAATTCAAACTCATTTCATTTTGTTTCGCTGGTTAACTCACTTTGCCTTTTAGATATATTCACTTGCATTTCTTTTGAACTCATTTCAATATTTGAAATTATTCACATAAAATCGTACATGTAAAATTGTTTTTATTTACTCAGTGTTCGATTAAAAAAGTAAGAATGTCGATATTTTATGAAATATACAGTTTATTTACTGTTATTTATAGACTATGGAATTCAATATTTATTGACTGTGAATATATTTAATAAATAATTGTTTTATTTATGATTAACTTTGGAATGTGCGTAATTTTAGGGCACTCTTATTATTATTATTATTCGTGTTAACAATTTTTCGTTGTCTCAATTCGAAATATTTTAATTTTCGTTACTAAATTCAAGTTTAAATAATAATTTTTGTAAAATATTGTTAATATTGAACATCTTTAGTCCAAACTACATAAATCCCTTGATTTACACGGTACTCTTTTTCATGATTACACTTTAACACGTTATTAAAATTATAAGAGTTAAATAAAAAAACTGGGTAAGAAAATATTGATAAAGTGGTAACAATAATTAGACTTGGACTGTTGTTTTATGATTTTCAAAATATCTTACTTTTATTTTTACTTTAAAATGTATTTGTTTTTGATTTACTCGGTTTAACATATCAAAATCCACGATTTAGATTTACATGGTTTTCTAAAGAACTTATTTTCAGTATAAATTTGGGATTAGGTATAGTAGAAACCAATTTTTATTGGATAATCCAAATAGTTTTGTTGTAAAATGGTTTTATTTTAAAAGATTTGCTATGATTAATGTTTAAATAGTGGATTATATAGTTGAAATAAGCTTTTAATAGATTATACTTTTTTGTTTATTTAAGATATTGCTAAAATACGT
Source organism: Pogonus chalceus (assembly GCA_002278615.1). Taxonomy (NCBI): domain Eukaryota; kingdom Metazoa; phylum Arthropoda; class Insecta; order Coleoptera; family Carabidae; genus Pogonus; species Pogonus chalceus. Next base: position 2,418,510 of record CM008233.1, on the reverse strand, counting down.
TCTTAATGGCAAAAAAAAAAATTGGATAAAATGATATGGCCATGTGTATATATTGTAGAAAAAAGAAATATCATTTATATTCATAAAAGTAAATGCATCTTTATATTTTATCTCGTACAATACGGTTCCTTTTTATCCATTTTGAAAAACCTAAAATGCTCTTCTCCATATAACAATAGTCAATATCTTTTTTTCCAAACGTAAACTCGGGCCATACAATCGGCAGTTAAATTGAAAAGTTTCAAGGAAGTAGCCATTCAGAATCAGTTATTGAAAATACGCAGAATGCGTCCCTTGTGACGTGTTGCATGCAGACCGCACCATTACCGCATCTATAACGACCCGAATTCGGTGGTGGTCGTCGCGACGTGGGCGTCAGTAACAACGAACCACGTGTTTGACCTTCTACGTTGCTCACCCTCTAGTGCACGCGTACTGACGGGGTTGCTTGTGACGTCATCGCACGATGTACTTGTCTCTGTGTCTGTGATGTGCACGGAACTGAAACGATTTACGTGTTACGTTACGTTTGTTCATTGTTTCAGGAGGAGATATTTTAAGTTCTATAAATACGTGGGGATGAATTCCTATTGATTTTTTGTATTTTACGTGTTTCACATTTTATATAAGCTTGGATTTTTGTGTTCTACTTATTCAATTATGACATATTTTTTTATTGAATTTTTTTTTCGATATGTTTATTTAGGTAAAAATAACTAAATAATAGAAACGTATTTTTATTATCGTTTGAACTTGCTGGTTTATAAAAAAAATAAATACTTTTTTTATATCTAAATTACTTTATTATATATTTTTAACTCCTAAATATTTATATTTAGATGTAAATAATTAACTAAGACATTATTTTCTTATTGTTTCATTATTTATCCCTGAATATATATATTTTATTTAATATTAAAATTAAACGAAAATAAATCCTGAGAAACGAATATAATTCCTTTATTTATATTTATGTTATGTAGTAGAAACAAAATTAAATTTTGCTTTACTTAAAATTATTTGAAAATCAAGTCACCGTAAAACAAAATGTCATCCAACTGAACGTTTGATGTTTCTTTGTTTCCATTTACCATTCGTATCAAACAAAAAACATTTCTGCACAAAACAAGACAAGACATGTTTGATCAGATTTACCCAGTCTAACCAACCATCGTATATAACAGTAAAGTACATTATAAGAATCAGGGAAAAACTGGGTTTATTTTACTAAGTTATATTTTGTTCATAACGAAGATAAAAGTTGTTGAACACGTGTAATGCAACTCGTTTTGACAAGGGTGCGTTGTTATTTGATTTATATTTGTGCAGCAAAACGTACCGGTAATAAAACCAATCGGTTATAACATTACCGGTAATGTACGAGATAACGGAAATGGTTACGGCTGGAAATGGTTATTTTAAAATTGATTTTCTACTGGTAAATTTTGTGATTGTTATCATGATTCTATTTCAAATTGAATTTATATTTTTCATCATGATACTACATAGAAGTTACAAAATACTTCATTTATTTTTTATATTGTTAACTTTGGGCTTTTGATAAAGAGATTAGCTTTTGAACTGAATATACTGATTGTGAGTAGAGTATTTTAAATTTTGAATTATCTTAAAAGCAATTTCTTAAAGATCCCATTTGTTAATGAATTGATCTTAAATAATTAAGATAATGCCTTATTCTAAAAATATTAGTTTTTGAAATTACATTGCTTTAAAGTTTCATAAATTTAGTTTGTAAGAAATTTAATGAAATATTTTTCATTCGTTTAAATTGAACTTTTAGATAAATCATAGTTTTCAACAAATCCCAGATCAATTTGTCATGAGATGTTTGTGAAATAAAACATAATTCATAAATGCTACGTAAATTGTAAACTGAAACCAAATCAAAATCTGAATCACTCCTATTGCTATAGTATATATGTGGGAGTCTCGAAACGAGATTCAACTTCTTACCGCCCACACATTTCCGCCGCCCTACAGTTGCCCATCCCTTTTTGCCACCCTCAGTTGCATGGATCGATTCTGCAACGACCATGCATCTACTGCAACTATTCTCCTACGAGATTCATATAATGGAAGGGCATTGCGCATTGGCCCAATTTTACGGCCCAGCCTGTATATGTATTCCTTCTGAATTATTTATTGTAAAATGGATTACTTTTTAGAATTGTTGGGATCTGATCTCATGGGATTTTGTGGTTTCATGATTAACTGTATTAAATTGTGTTCTTGTTGATTTTTTCTTTTCTGTTTGTTTTTTGTGGATTGTGTCTTGAGGTAATGATGCAGTTTGGGATTTACTTAGATTTATATTATCCACCTAGAAAATTGATGTTAGGATTAACCTTTGGACTTATTACAAGTTTATTTTTTTCTTTAATTTATATTGATTACTCATGTTTTTATAATCAGTTTATGTTTAAAACTAATTTTATTACTTTCCAAACTAGGTAAAATAATATTTACATTCAAATATATAAAGGAAAACTAAATATTTTTCCTTTATTCAGCTTTTTATCAGACTGTAAAATAAACTGATTTATTTGCATCAGTATAATAAGATTCAAAGCTGATTTTTCTTTAAAGACCTATTACTTCTTTTGTTAACATTTTTAGGTAACTTCTACATACTAATATTTTGTGCTTAATAATGATGTAAAATTATTCGAATGTTTATCTATTTCAATAGATTCACTTATTATGAGATCATTAAAGGTCTTAAGTGCTTAATATTTCCAAGAGGTTCTAAGTATTTCTGGTTACTAATAAGAACTTCCTGTTTGAGTATTTTGTAGTTATTTTGTTGATATAATTTATGAAAAATAATTTATTTTGATCTTTCTAATTAATCATCAATTTAAAATATTCATAATCAAGTTTGAACTAGTTGTCGTAATATCGCATATTTATCCAAAACTTCTCAATTAAAGCAAACTGGTCTTAGTCAATAATTAAAGTAATAATTTTGAGAAGCACAAAATAAATATAAATACGTTTGCTTAATAAAAGCAGAAACTACCATAAAAGTCCACAAGTAAGAAATATTCCTGGGTAACACGAACCTATGAATAAATAATAAGTTATAATTCCTGATAAAATCTAAAATGAAATAATCTGTGCAATTTCTAGGAAACAGAAAATATAAACATAGAGAATGATAAATGTGATAATTGAAATGACACAAATTTCGTTTGTGGTTTTGAGAAATCTCCAGGCTACTGATGTGTGATTTAGAGGTTTCATTATATATTATGTACGGTTTTACATTGCAGACACCGTATAGTTATTCCAGGCTACTGAAACTGAAGGGTGAATATTAAATATGAAATTGCTTTCTCAAATAATCATATCAATGACTGAAACATATTTGTGTCGTGGAATACTTGACCAAACACTATTATTATTAGTTTTTTTTTTTTTTCATCAATTTGATATGACTATACATAAAATTTGATCTTTCGTAAAAATTAACCTCATTCTTTTATATAAATCATGTTAAATCTTGTACTTACAAATAATAACAAAACATAAACGTATAATTACAATTAATTCTTCAAAATTTACCAAGTAAATATTAACTAATTTAATTTAAAAAACTTTTAAATTATTTAAACATAAATTTTCTTAATTTTTCATTTAAAAAATTACTTAATATACCTGTAAGAAAAAATCCCCGACAATTTAACTTAAAGATGTTAAAGTAAAAAAAAATCCAGTCTATTTATTTTCGTTACAGACATTATTTAGTTTGAATGTTCCTTAGGGATTGAAAAAGGAAAAAAATTCTAACCAAAATACTCAAATAATCCTTGAATTTTTCATCGGCTTACGTTGCATCTTCTTAAATCTACAACCCTGACGCGTTTTCCGTCATTTCTTGGGGTTGGATTCTGAAATTTTTATTTATTAACATAATATTTAATAAGATTTTACTGGAAATGCAAACTTTAAGAAACATCTTTTTTTTTTCTTTAGAGGTAATAAACATTTTAACGAATAAAAAAGAAATAAGTGTATTGGAAAAACAATTTTTGATGTATTTGTTAGATAAATAAGTTTAATGAACTCTTTTTTTAAATTTTGAGAGAAAAATTTCAAATGATAGTTTTATAGAATGTTAGTAGTAGGAAATCGTACAGAAAAATACTATTAAGCTAAATCTGCAGTAAATGACATAAAAATCATAATCCCTGCTAATACAGTTGCGCGCGCATTATCTGCTCTTCCTGATTTCAAGTTCCATTTCAGACTTCAGCGCACCTAAAAGCACAAAATAACTGCGCAATCTCTATCCCCTCTTATTTCTTTCTAACAACGTTCACGGCCTCGTAATGACTTTCATTGACTAGACGTTCCTAAAGCCAGATTCTGAAACGTAAATGGCTTTTATTATAGAACTGTTGCTTTGATATTAAATAGAGGTTTAAGTATATTCTTATGTAATCTTAAATAATCCAGCACTTGGAGGTTGAAAAGTTGAATGTGAGATGTTGATGGTTTGTTGGGATCATGCTGGCTACACGTGTAGAGTACAATATTTGTAATGGATAATGGAATATGTGATAGTTATGGATATACTGGTACTTAAGTTGTGTTGAGGGCAATGATTTTGATCTCGCATTTACTACGGTTAAATAAATGCTTTAAAACATGACACTTTCTGTTGTTCCAAACAAATTTCAAACTTGAATAAACTTGCAATTAATTATTAGTTTTTAATAAGTAAATTAACTGATAAAATTTTAATGTTTACTTTATAGAAACATTATTAAAATAATAAAAATCATTTCTGGGGTACAAAAATGCGTCTTGTACAAGACCAAACTAGTAATAACGTAAAATGAACTTTTGAAACAAATGAATATTATTAAAACTTTTATCAAAAGGTCCATTTTATAGAAAGTTAAACAAATCCAAATATTTGTGCAATTAAAATTATAACTTTGTAGCTTTACCATGCTTGCTGAATAGATAAACATGTTCGAACGGGTAGAGTAAGCAATAATATTTCGATACAAGAGTATATTTGGCCATATGCATTTCAGCTTTATAAAACATATTTATTTGCGCGTATTGTTTTTGGGTGTGTGTAAATTTTACAAATTTCAATTAATCATCAACATATCGAGTGGTTGTATTGTTTCAAAAAGGTCACCTGTGAAATTGAAACAAGAAGGTCATTTGTTGGGGATATAAATAAATCCAATTTAAACTCAACCAATACATTGTTTGGTATTTGTTTTAATCGGTTTGTTGTGTATATTTTATTTATATAATTAATTTTTTTTTGTTAAAATATTATTTTAGATATTAACATAAATTATTTTTATATTTTTTTAATAATCTTTTATTTATTTTTAAAATTTAATTAAAAAAATAAAATATTTTCTTCATTAATATTGCAGATTTTTGAATTACATATACATACATATAAATATAAAATTTTAATTAAACTTTTTTGTAGAATTATATTTTTTTTTTACTATGGAACAAATGTAAGAATTAAACCTGTTTTGACTTGATTTTCATGATCCGAGTATATTTGCATTCAAATAATTCAGTTCAGTAAATATTTTATTTTTTAAATTGTATTTAAGGGATGAAAAATTTCATTACCTTTTTAGAGTTAATTTACCAATACTTATTTATGCTTGTTTGGACATAATTGTTCCTATTTGTACTTGCTCTTCTATTATCTTTTTTTATAATACACATTTTAATAAATAATATTGCGTTGTTGCAAATATGCTTTATTAATATTTGAATATTTGCATGTTGAGAATAAGGTAAGAGGTTGAATAATAAGAAGGGTAAAGACCCTAGTTAACGAGTCACCCATGGTATGTGTGAGCATGAAGAATAAATGTAGGTATGCGTGTCAACTTGATGCGTACATTACATATAAACTATATAATAAAACGTGTTTATGTCGGAAATGGTGATTGTTAACAATAATTTATGCCCTTTTAGTATTTTAATTAAGAAGTAAGTTAATAATTAATTTGTCAGCGCACAAGTAAGTAGGTAGGTAATGTTCAATTATTAGGCTATCATTTTCTAATGGTGCAACAGTAGCATATTTTAATCAACTGATTCCTAGAAATATCGTAAATTTTTGTGAGAGTTCGTTAATTTTATTAAATTTATATCTTTTTCTTTTGTTAATTATTGTTATTTCAGGATGTAATTAGCATTTAACGATTAGAACATTAATTAGTTTGTGTATGTATATTTCTTATGCTACTTGTTTAATGGATATTATTATCTTTTGTTTAATTAATCATTTACATTCACTAAAACAATAAACATTTTTTTTATTTATTATTATTACAAATTATAATTTGTAATTAATATAAAACGAGATTTCTAAATTGTTTCAACAAGTAAGTGACATTATTTAACTAAAAATGGTGGCTTTTGTCATAAAAACTAATAGAACCAAAGGGAAAAGTGTCAAAGACACAAAGCCTTTTCTACAGTAGATAATATAATAAAATTGCGTGACGTAATGAGTCTGATGCGTACATGTTTTGATATATACGTATGCGTATAAGCTTGTTTTGTGCTTTGAAGTATAATTATACATTTGCGTGAGTGACCTATGTATTCTCTTGTTATATTCTGCATGTGTACATAGATATTAGGTTATGTATCATATACATATACATATATCAAGTCAGGTTTATTGTTTATATTCATTTTAATGATATCTATTTCGAAGTTACACATGTCAAAATTTTTGCATAAAATTTGTTTTTAAATTAGTTCTAAATAATTTGTTTTTCAATTAATATTTATATGGATCTGTTTCCAAATATTTATTTTTATTGTTCAGAATTATTTTTCGTAAATAAAAAGTAGTTTTAACTACAACCTTCTAACAAAATTATTATGGAAATTATCCTAATTATATTCTTTTATTTTTTATGCTAATTTATTTTATTTTTTATTAGTAAGTTGTTATAAGTTTAAAGGTAATTTTAACTAAATAAAATGTGAATATCTCTGAATTTCTCATTGCAATATATTTTGGATATTTTCTTTTTAATCATTATTAAAATTTAATCTTTTCTTTACTTAAAATTGACTACAAAGCAACAAAGTAGTCATAAAAAGTTGGAAAAATATATTTCAGTTGAAAATAATTTAATTGTTAGTGTATTTTTTTCGTAAAAATGATTTGTTGCTTATTTACATTGAAGTTAATTTAATTTAATTAAAATGATGTCTTTTATGTTCTGTTATGAATATTGTGCCCGAGTCTTACAATTAGTATTCTTAATATCCAATTAGCTTTCTTCCTGATATGTTCAGAGATATTTCAATGATTTACTGGTGATGACTTGTTCATACAATTAACAAAATTTTACTAACTCATTAAATTTACTGACATTATTATTTATTTTATAAGGTTTTTCTTAAAGTTGTACATAATATAATTAAATACAAAAAATAGTAATTATAAAACTCATTGCTCTCCAATAGTTACTTTCAATTTTTTTATATTTACAAAAAAAAAAGCAAATAATTTATAAATAAATAATAATAGCATAAAAATGTATTCAGTTGTGAAAAAAAATTTTATATTGTCATTATCAATAAAACATATTTCTTATTTTTGAAAATATAAAATTATATTTATTTATATCCAACTTGAAGAATAAGAACATAAAAATAAACGAAATCTAATATTCGAGACGAATTTAATATTTTATAGGATAAATAAAAGAAATAATGTGAGAAATAAAATAAATATTCATATAAAACAAAAAGGTAAAAACAAAATTGCGTGAAATAACCACGAAATAATAGCTATATAACGGTAATATGTGTTACCCGTTCAAGACCGGTGTGAAAGAGTCATTATAATTTCGGTTCTCTTGTCCACTGATTATAAATTAATACGAAATAAAACTTGTTGAAGTTTTATGTGTAAAATACACACGCAACATTTATTATATTTTACGAGTTTTTTTTATTTATGTTCAGTGCACTCTCTGTTCTGCTGTCTTTTCGACTATAATGTCACCTTACTATATTGTTCTAAGCTGTACGTACTGCAACACTTATTACGTAATAAATAAGAATGTCATTGTATTTAATTTATAGTGGGTTCTTTATCAAAATAACCGCCTTAACTTCTACGTAATATGAGAGTTATTTGTTTTGGAATTTTAAAATTGTTTTACCTACTTGTAAGTTATTTTAGAAATGCGTGTTTAATCATATTTAATTATATTTTACATTTTTCGTGATATATACTTGTTTATTTAAAAAAATAAATGTTCCATTATTTTTCATTATAATCTGTACTTCACTGTTCACTTGTTTCCTGTCATGTGATCCCATGCACGGCCTCTTTGATTCATTCATTCTTCATTCTCGTTGTACAACAATGACGCCCGTAGGTGATATGTACACTTACGGTATCTGATTAAAAATGTGAGTTTGCACGCGTATGGATAATGAATGGTTGCAGTCATGCCTTGCTTCACTGCCAATGCTTGATTAGCTTTCGTTTCACTCACTATACAGTAAATAAAAGCGAAATGAGAGATAGACACTCAGATAAGAGGAACAAAGATAAATTTGTATTGGCCATTGGGATTTTATGTTTAGATTAATTCACTATATATCGACTTTGAAATAGTCAACTTTTCAATTGCGAATTTTAAAACGCAGACAATATTTTTATAATTGGATTTATTTACAATTAAGGCTTTAATATGTTTTAAAATAACGAAAAATAGGATAATGGTTTTTTAATTTAATTAAAACTTATTTGATAAAACTCTATTAATAAATATATAATTTATCAACCCTTTTCTAGTATAGGAAGCTCTCGAAAGAAACCCAATAATACTATAACATGTCTAAGCTTGTATACAATGTATTAAAAGATGTTTAAAAGAAAAGAAATGTCGTTATGAAACAATTCGACAAAATGGAGATATGCGCATACAATTAAGTGGGTTATAGGTTTTAAATCGCGTGGGAACTGATCGTAATTGTTCATTGATCGAATGTAAACCAAACGAAAAATTTGTTGATCATTGCTGCAATAAATGTTTTGTTTTTATTTGCTTTGATAATAGTTTTTATGTCATATGTAGGTTGTACGAATCGAGTTTTACTTCGCATATGTTCATTGATGACTAACACTTTAATTATAGCTTATAATGAATGTAATTAATATTTTTACAATGTAAATATAGAATTAGTGTTGTTGTTATATAGTCAAATATGTATATTGTTGGGTAATTGCTTCATATTATTCATTTGTTATTTCATCATAAATTTGTTTTTGTTTATATTTGTGAGTATATGAGGTTGGCCGTGGAATTTTAAAACAAGTTTTACTAGAATTCAATAGATGTTATTGTATAAATAAGTGCGTGAATTTCATTGGAGCAATATAACTTTATGCCGTAGAAATATAGGTTAGGGTTTCTTATTTTCTTCAATGATGTAACAACTATTTGTATCTATAAAATAAACAAATCTTTATATGTTGCATTTATTTCATATTTTATACTTTCTTCTAAACAAAAATTTGTGAATGCATATTTGGAAGGTAATCTGAGACATTTTGACCTGTAGGCACTCGTTAAAATAATATAAAATGATTTTGAAAATATACGTTTTAAAACAAAGTATATTTTGTAACATGTTGTAACTCCTGAGTGTTTTATTATTTTTTGTTTCTGTTTTATAAAATATTTTAATTATAGTCTATTAATAAATGATGAGTTAATTTGCAGGAAATATTAGTACAATTAAAAAATTCTGTGCAAATGCAAAAAATATGAAAAATTCATAAACAAACGTTACACACATGTAGGTTTAATTAACATCTTAGCTCTCATAACATAACATATTTAATTAACGGTGTTGTTTAACTTCAAGTATATAAATCGCAAAAATACACAGAAAATTTGCATTTCATCGTAATGTAGCAGCATTATTAATTACATTTTATTCTGTTGCCTTTGTCCACTAATTACAGTGTTTAAATATCGCAAAAAAGTTGCAGTGTCATCAATGTTAAGATCTTATTAATGGCAATAATTAAAAATCATGTTACATATTTCATTGTGTTTACGGCCTTGATTTTTAAGCATGTAAGGACTTGTATGAGTTGAATATTGTTTACAAATATAATGAAAAACATGTTTTTAAATTAGTCACAATCATAATTTTAACATTTTACAAGTTAAATCTGGAAATGATTATGAAATATTTTTAGGTAGAGGTTTGTAAACGCTGAAAAACTTCTAAATACATGAGAAATTGCACGGTACTGACCTAGAAAGCAACGACCCAACCAAACTTGTGCTAAATAAAAATAAAATGTTTCTATACTTTTACGTGATATGTTTCGTCATTGGCCTATAAATAAATAACATATACATACGTATGTACACATATATAGTCTGCTATATTTTTTTATAGACATCTAACGGAAATTATTTAAATCGTAATCTGAGGGTCTCTAAATATATATTTCCTCCGGTATTTCCGGTCCCCTACATTTTTTTTCTAAAAAAATACAGCGTTTATGTAATGTTTTTATAATTATTTTGATGACTGACGCTCTTTAAATTTCATATTTTTATCTACATGTAAATAAAGTTTTTTTAGTCGACGTATGTGACATTTTTTTTTTTTTTTTTTGTAGTTAAAAAAATAATGTATTAAGGCTTTAATAACTTTTATTGTTAAAATTAATTATAAATATTTGTTTAAATTTTAAACAAACAAAGATGATTGTTTACCATAAAAGAATTTATGTTAGAATAATACGTGCAGCTTTTGAAATATATAAATGTTCATATAATTTTAATCAAAAACAATGTCAATTCATTACATATCATTGTTGGCTATTATGATATATTTTATTTGTCTTAAATTAATAAATAATTCACAAAATTTTTAGAAAATCGGAAAAATACTTATACTTATAAATTATTCAAAATAAACATGAAAAAAACTTTTAAATAATTCTAACAAAAAGGTTTTCTAGATAAACAATTTTTCTCTAAATTCTTTTGAAAGAAAACATAAAAAAAACTTTGAAATTTGTTATAAACAAAATAAATTGAAAGAGACAAAAATCTGAACCTCATAGTCATCAATTAAAGGCTGTATTTCTTCCTGATTCTCTCAGTTCTCATTTATCCAGAGACATGCCGCACCCTCTGTTTGCATTAAGATTTATTTCTCAATTTTCTCCATTTACCAAGGGATAAGCGGGGGTGTGGCTAGGTTAAAGTCCTACCACGGGACCACGAGGAAACGTTTCTAGTCCTTGTGACCGCATTTTCCACTGTTTTCATCCAAAGACGATCAGAGGTATTATTCTGAAATGTTTCCACTACATAACGCCGCTTCTTACTTTATTTGTTATATATGGTTGACGTGAAATGTGTTTTTGCTACGTGTTGAAAATTTAGGAATCCTCAAATCATTCTATTATTTTGTTCTTTTTTCCTCTCATTCTTGACATAACTCATTACAATTATATATTTCTATTAATTGTTTTATATTTTTATAAATAAACATTTTATTGTAACGAAGTTTTAATTTGCGAATAAATGGAAATAACAGGTCGACTCCAAGTCGTAACTGAATTTTATCAATTGACAATGATTATTATTGAAAATATTGTTAGTTGTGAAGTCAATAATGCAATTTTAATATTATAAATTGCACTGGAAAGAGGAATAATAAAAATTATTGTATTTATTTCTAAACTTTTTGCCCTAAAACTTAGTAGTATTCGTTTATTTTGTTGAAATAATGTACTTTTTTTCGCAGAAAATTTTCATTTACTATAATGAAATATATAAGCTGACAAAGTTTTTAAATATAAGCTTGATATTAAAAGAAATATTCTCATAAAGGGAAGATTATACTAAAAAAATGGAAAGGAAAAAAAAATTAATTTTAATAATACCAACATAATAACAAAAGAAATGACTGGAAGTCTCAGGTGAATTTAAAATTTTAAACCATTTTGAAGAGAAGTCCACGTTGGTACTAGCAAACCAAAACACCCCCAAGCGAACGTACACTTGTACCGAAACGAGGTAAAATTGTGAAACTAGAACGTACAGAGGGTTGAAGAGGGCGCGGCGCTCCAGACGCCGTTATGACTACGACGTCGCGACTGTACAACGGAAAGACAGAGAACACCCTAAACAGAGACAACAACACAACAGTCTAGTAAATCGATTTCCAATACTACTACGCCACTCCCGCCATTACTAGCATAGGACATTGTGAGTTCATGACGCATGCGCTATGCAGCTCGAGGTTTTTTGCGCGGGCTTGTTGTAAGGGAAGATTCCGCAATATTTCACCACATCACGCAACTTGTGTTTCATTTAAACGATAGCATCGAGTCATGTTTTTCTTTTCAGGAATTGAAGTTTGCAACTGTGAGGCGATATCCGAGTTCCAAGCTGTAACTCCCGACCACGGTTCAAATGCAATTTCTCCCAGGATAAAACGAAAGCGGGAAGAGGGAATGTTTACGTTTTTCGCTGTCTAGTTGTAGACTTTGGCGGGGAAAGATGTTACTGCTACTGCTGATGCTATTTTGTTTTCTTTTTTTTTTCACTATATTTTATGAGAATTTTGCTCGCTGCTGCAATACTAACTAAATTACAATACAATGTTCACCTTTTTACATTATTCAGATAAGAGAAAATTTTCTATATATATTTTTTGCATTAAATGAATTTTGCTATTTTATTTGCATAGAAAATTATTTCAAAGCTTTTTAAAAATTCTATATGCAAATAAGCCACATTTTATTTTTATTTTGTCTGAATTTTCCATTGTTACAATTTTTCCTTTAGAATAATAATATTTAAATAATAAATTATCTAGAAAGCTTATTAAAAACTATTTATGAAATAGTTTTGTTTCTACTTTGTTCAAATGGAATAATGAATGAATAAGTTGTTACTGGTTGGAACGTGTTTAATAAATCAAATTACTATTCTAGGATTTTTTAAAACTTGATTTTTTGATGGTATTAAATTAAAATGTTAATTTTCAGAGTTGTATTTCGAAAGGAAACAACATTGTAAGTTATATTAAAAAGTATCGCAGTCAAAAATGATAACATGAGTCATATGTTGTATATAATGTCCAGTATTGCATTCTACTATGTTTACATTTCATCGTTGTCGGCCCAGTTTCATTCAGGTCAGCGACATTTCACGTCTCGAAACGACGTCGTCGTCCGTTGTAACGTCTCCCGAGACGCCTGATCCCTTGTCCGCACTTGGATAGACGCCTGTATCTCGTTCTGACGATATCAACATTGCATCCACGTGGTGTATAGTTCGACTCATCGGAAATGTCGATGGATCAGACCGTCATTTCAGGGGTTGTTCAGCCGTTATGACCTCCAAGTTATTCGAAAAATGTGTAATAATATTCACCCTAAACATCACTGCTAATAATCATGTTGGACGCCGTACGTTCTTCGAGTTTTGATGTTCGTGTCAATTTATATACTCACCTGGTATATAAAACAATTGAATAAAAATTGTATATTTGCAAAAAATATTAAATATAATAAAGAAATACAATGGATATAGTAAAATTAATATTGAAATACTCATATGGGTCCCTCATGTATAATTTCAAATAGGCCCAATGGTGCGTTAAATATCAAAAAAGGTTCAATACACTCTAGAGTGAAATTTAATTTGTAAATGATGCTTACGTTCGTGAAAACAGTTGAAATTAACTTATGTGGAATACAGATTTTTTTTATTAACATCGAAACGAATTTTTTTTTATGAAATAGGGGAATATTGTATGATCAGATAACCTTAAATTTGATACAAAATGTGATTTTACATGATTCATTTGTTTTATATATTATTCGTTCTTTTGTTTCATTTTTCCAAAGCACATTTGATAGCGTATATTAAATTTTTTGTTTTCTAACAGATGTAAAATTAATAATTAGATTTCGTAAGTTCGATTCTTAAAAAAGTATTCTTTTCTTTTTGTTAACCTATTGACAAACTTCGACTGAAAGTATTTGAATATATAAAAATCAAGCTACATTGTCAATGTTGTCATTATAAAAATGATTCGAATGTATTGCAACAATTACAGTAATCAAATAACAAACAACTAATTTGCATCAAATGGCTTAATATCATGTTATTTTATCTAAAAGAAAGTCTGTTTAATAATGTAGATCTCTGCATCTATGGTGACTAATACCCGGCCAACATTGATGTTGCTGCTATTTTTGGCTAGCACCGTGTTTTGTCTAAATTTGGCCTGAAACTTTTTTTATTTTTCGTTTTCATGTTGCAACTGATCTTAGTTAGTGAGGCGACGGGAAATTTGTGTTTTGTAAACAGAAGGTGGATTTATTCGTGTTTACTAATAGTATGTTTTGATTTCGATTGAGAAATGTGTTGTATTTAAAATATGATTATAGTTTTCAATTATATGTATTTATTTTATTGTTGAATATTCATGTTATTATTTGAAGTAGCTTTTGTTCATTGTTTTTAAGAATGTTTAAACTATAATTTACGAGTCTATTGTTATAGTTTATTTATTATTATAATTAGCTTCTGTTATTTTTTAAATATTTACTAAATTATTTTGTTATGTTAAAATATAATGCTATCGTGTTGTAGTAGATGTCACAATAGAAATAATTTTATCTATAAATGTTTTTAAAATTACAATTTATTTAATTATTTAGTTTATGTATAATACAAAGTTGCTGATAAGACAGTTGAAAAATACATAACAAAAATTACAGGTTTTATAAATATTTCAGTTAATAATTTATTTCATTAGATTTTGGATTTATTTTAGACAATGAATGAGAGTTTCATATCGACTCAAAAACAGGATAAAACTAGATTACAAGATATAGACACAATTCTATAAATTTGAAAACAAATATATAAAATAAAATAACTGCCAACATAAAATATTATAATTATTTTCCTTGTACATAGAAAAACAAAATTTAATAAAGTATATTTACAAGCCAACTTTAAAAATGAATTTATACTAGGGCGTAGTAATTCAGATGTAATTGCAGTTTTCTTATTGCGTTTGCTGCACAAATAAACCGTGTAATTTCTTTCCCAACACAACATTTTATGAAAACATGGAAAGTTTTAATGAACCAAAAACCGTAAAGGAAGAAACATAAAAAAAAGATTAAATTATTTTCTGAGGTGGAAAAGTTTTATGAATGAATTTTATACTATATAAAATTTGTAGTAAAATATATTCAAGTTAAAGAAGTAAATATTTTGATAGCCATAGTTTCCTGCGAATAGAAAAAAGTTGCTATAGAAGTATATTTTTTCATGGTAGAAAACACATTTTATATATCACTATTAATACTTTCCAAACAACGTAATAACAGATTCTTAAATTAGTTCTTTACGCAGAATGTAATTTATATGAATAAATAATCAAATTAATTTTAAATAATCCTAGAATTGAGCAACAACAGAAGCGTGCGATAGACACGCACATTTGTGGACGTTTTACGCTAATGTTCACAAAACATGCAATGTTTTCTCTTGATGCACAATAATATCCATACTGTTCATAAAAGTATTCAGTAATAATAATACGAATATTTTTGAGTAATATTCAAAAGGGACATTTTGTCTAATCGCTTTACCCGTTCCACTATATCTTGGAACGCTTCCGTTTTTTATTTCAGGGCTTTTGTGTCGACTAACACGCGATTACTTAAATAGCAATGGTTAATTTTAATAAGGTTAATATTAATGAGATGGCTATGGAGTTGTGAATGTTTGTAAACAGGACATGAATGAATAAAGAAAATGATGGATTGAATGTTACTTTGAAGGGCGAATCATTTGTTATGTTGTAATGAAATTAAGGGACATTATTTATTGTTTTAGATTAAATGATAACTTAAAAATATTAAAGGTATTAATTTTACGCAAACTTAAACACGTTGAAAACTGGTTTTCATTTTTGAAAAGTGTCTTAAAAGGAAAAGCACACTTGACGAATAGCGAAACACGTAAACCAACAACTTCGCAATCCACAAAGAAATCAGTGTGCAGCGCGCGAAACAAGTGTAACAACTTAAAGGACTGATTAACACCACGGATATTTCATCCCAAGAGCTCGTAAGAATTCTACTCATGTTTGGAGGAAATCTTCGTCATTCCCCGCGTCTTTATAACTCGGCGGCGTGGGAGGTTGGTTAAGGATGAGCAAATCACAAAGTTTATCACCGAAGTCGACGTATAAACGTAACATTCTGGATGAAACACGGAACTGGGTTTGAAACCCTCAACGCGGATGTTAAACCCCAATAAAACCTGCCTTGATGGTAAAATGCAGCAATGCTCTCTGCCTTTAGTTGAGAGGACAGGACTTCTGAATGATTTTAATACGATAAGTTGCCTCACCTGGCTAAAAGGAAAGAGATGAGTTTGTTTTATATCTTTCATCAGTGGCTTTCAAAATGTTTCTTTTTCTTTTCCACAGTTTGTTGTTCATATATTTTACTAAAATTAAGGAGTTTACCTCCTTAAATCATAGATTTGAAGAAAAAAGTTTCAATAATTTTGGTCAGTAGAATGAATTTCTAAAAATTATGTAATTTACGTAAAAAAAGACTTGAGATGTTGACCAGAAATAATAAAATTTTTATATGTATATTTCATTTTTAAGATATTTAAATTTATTTAATTTTTGAGTAAAAATAGTTAAGAAATCCACGATCGCAAGTATCCTAAAAACGATTAGTTTCCATATAATATTAATAGATATATTTAAAGTATTCTCGTTAAAATTTCAAATTATATCATAAAAATTACATAATTTATTTAAAAAGACACGAGACATCGATTAAAACTATTAAAACTTGTTTATTATTATTTGATTTTAAAATAAAGAAGTTAAAAAAATTTCAAGTGCAAATATCTTTAAAAAAGTTAATTTTCATACCATATTTTGAAGAATGAATGAATCACACAATTACAAATTTGAGAAAAAACTGTTTTTCAAAGGTATATCCTCAATAATTTTTTCAAATTATGACTAAAATTCGCTTAATTTTCGAAATAATGTCATAAATAAATACAAAGATATACATAGGTAACTTATAGTTAGTAGAAACATGTAATAATGTATACATATCATGTTTTATGTTATTACAAAAAAATATAAACTCAGCAGTAAATTTTATAGAGCTGATTATACTTGGTATAATTAAATACCAAAATAAATCAATTGACATAATGATATCAATATTTATTTTAAAATTAATCAGTTTAATTAGTTAAATAAACACTCATTTGTATTATAATATAAAATTATAATTTGAGTACTATCATTAATAAAACGTCATTGAGAAATATATATTTATATAAATTTAAAATGAAGTAATGCATTCACTTAGAAATAGATAAAGGCTACGAGGAAAAAGGTACCGTAAATAATTTGTATCTCTGCAAATAAAAAGTATCCGAACTAAATTAAATATGAAGTTATTAAGTGCAAACTTTCAAATTAGAAAGGTAAATTGTACATATTTGTGTGCTATTAATAACAAAGAGTAATTGTTTTATATATTTCCTTAGATCCGTTATAAAAGCTAATACATTGAGTGATAATATTATATTGTTTACTGTATATAAATAATGACACTCACTGTTCATGTACTAACGTGTATCAAACGAAAGAAATATATTTATTGAACCTATATTTTAATGGCGGATATAATGTGTGTACATTTACAATTTCTTACTTACGTTGTGCAGTTTATTATTAAGAAATCGATAATAATTGATAAGAATAAATATAGTTTAATGATATCATTTATTAATAAGTATCATATCAATAAAAGCTTTAACAATTGTTTTTAAGATTTAATTTAATTTATAAGGCTTCTGGTTCGTTTTATAAAAATTAAAACTTAATTAATTTTATCTTTGTTACATTTCAATTAAAAATTTTGTTGTTTAAATTGAAATATATATCGATAAGGAAATCTAAATTGTAAAATATTTGATGGTTGGCCATAAAAAGGTCCTATAAATTCTAAATATAATGAATATTAAAAAGGTAAACAATCCCAGTTTACAATTTTATTACAAAAAATCAATTTTAGATGATAGGACAGGGCAAGTTCAGTAGTAATAATTAACAATAAAAACATCATAAAAACCCAAGAAAAAACAATCGTGATCAGGAGTCCATGGCTTGCTATCGAAAGTTGTACTACTGATCTCTTATTGGTTTACCTCGCAACAGGGAAATTATGTAGTTTATTGTCTATTTATTTCTATTTATGTGTAGCATTGGTCTCGATAAGACCGACGCATTGCTCTAAATGGGGAGAAACGGAGAAATAGAAAAACAAAAAGTCCCTAGGGCCGTAAAGTTTTTACGAGCGATGCGTATCTTCTTACTCGAAATTAGGAGAAACTTACGGTTTTATGGCTAGGTCTTGTGACTGTTTAAAACGTTTTACAACAGAGTTGCCAAAACGGTTTCCATGTTTTTCTTATTTTTATTATTATTGGCAAATCCAATATATATTCTTTATGCATTAACTTTTTTAATAATGTTGATTAGATATAGATAAGTGCATTTTGTACAAATTTTTTTCGAAAATTATAAATATATTTATTAAGACATAAAAATAAATCCGTTTGTATTTTAAAATTTATAAATACAATTTCATTTATAACATAATTACTATTATAAACTTCATTATTCTCAAAGTTATTCAAACACAAATATTTCCTTAATTTCAAATAAAAAGTTTCCACTTAAAAAGAAACTTCAGTTAACATTCTTTGCATAACAAACAACAGAACTTAATAACCATTATAGAAAGATTTTCACGTGCCGGAAAAAGCGGTGGAAAACTTATTTTCTCTTGTAATTCCGTGATGTTTTTAATAACGATGAAATATTAAATATATCTGTTTACCATGAAACGACAGGTGGCGTTGAGAACAAAAAACGTTCTTGTTGGCGACTCGCACCGCTTGCTTGGATATTCATGCACACGAAGACGACGACTTCATTACTTGGGCGAGTAACCACAACCACTTATTAGCTACTGCACATCGTTATTATATAAAGAAAACTTTTTTCGTTACTTCATGTCGACTTTTGGAATATCGAATTTTATAATTCATAAATTGTTTCTTGTATACATTGGGGTGAATAAGAACCAAATCTTTTTAAAAAAACAAAAATAATTAATCTTTAAATATTTATAAATATTTTGTGAAATGAAATTTTCTTCCTTCAAAATAACTTCTCTTAGGACAAGACAATTGTATTCCTTTAATTTTTTGTAATAATTAAACAACTTTTTTATGAAAAAAGAAATTCTTAGGAACAGTTATTTTCCTAAAATCAAAATTAAGATAGTATCAAAAATAATTTTAAAAAATCCGTTTCTTGCAAAATAATATTTTTATTATAATTAAATGAAATTTTTATGAAGTTACTTCCAATTTTTCGAAGAATATAACTCATTTTAGAAATTAAACTTGTTTAGTTATTAAGTTTTATTTAGGTCTTAAATATTGGTATCTCGGGAATTGTTTATAAAATTTGGTCTATAATTTTTTAAATTTTATATTAAACTGCAATCTTAATCATGTTTATACTCGTATATTAACATTTTGAAGCTGTAGTGTAACTTTTCAAACATATTTCAAAGGTAGAAAAGAAACAATTTTTGGTGTGCATATGCGCCCAGCGTTACACTGAAGTTCTATTGTTGTTTTCCTATTTTTATGTCGCATTTTCGTTTCATCGGACATAAAAATACACGATACCTGATAAAAACAATTTGTATTATCAAATATCATACCTATTAAAAAAATTACATTGCAATAATTCAAGATAATCGCCATAGAAAAGTCGACAAAGCACGCTAATCCTTCCAAAGAATTCGTTAAAGAAATACTCAAGGGAAAAGCAGTAAACAAACGTATAAATTATCATCGTATAGTAGTATTTACACGATACATGTATAATTCTTGGAATCATTGATCGATAATTAACAATGTGTTTGCGTTATTCAAGCCACGGAAATGATAAAATGATATGTCAACATGGCAGGAGGCACTATTTGCTTTTTAGCGCTGTTATACAGTACAGGGTGGTCGATTTGCTATTTATTGATCACCAAGTGTTTTATGTTAAGTCACGGAATATTCAAATATGCTAATAAATTTCAAACAGTCTATGTAATAAGGTGCTATAAATATCGCGATATTATTAGCAATCAATATTGTCTTTGCATTTAAAATTTATTATGTAAAGTTTATTTAAATTTTTCAAAAATATATAAGAAAGAATTTTTAACTTATTAGGTCAAGGGTAATTTCTAATATAAAATAGAGATAATGTATGATTCGATCAATTATGATTATATTGAAATAAAAACGGCTCGTTACTCATTATATTATGGTATATGGAAAATGTAGGTCACAACTAGGGCGGAAGAAGTAAGAAATTTCTACAGCAATTAAGCAATTAAAAGCTCATTAATAATGGTCAATGGCGGTAAACAAATATGATGTAATTGTTCGTGTAAGACTATATATTTATTTACACAATACTCAAAATATTCTATTTTCTTAATCATTATATATTATTTAAGGTTTTATTTGAACTAAAATTATGAAAAATTATAAATAATACATTTTGTTTTTACGATAATAACTAAAAATTTCAAATAAATTTCGATTTTCTTACGAATTGCTGTAGGTAACATAATTATTTAGATTATTATCTATATTAATACGATTCTATTTTGAAAAAGATATAATTACTGGTGTGAAATTGGCAACAATTAAGTATACCTGTTTAATAAAGTTGTGTCCTATAGAAAACAAAATAAAAACAAAACAAAATTTGTTTTAAACTAAATGTTTTTGATAATTATATAATTAATTGATATTCACGAAAATTTTAAAGCTTATTTTTGTGTAATTTGTTTTTTCTAAACACAGTTAAATTGTTATAATTTTTTTTTAAATTAATGCACTGAAATTATTTTTTAGATATTTTAAACTTAACTTTCAAAAACTAAGGAACTTTTTTTCAAATCTGGAGTCTTATAAAAGACTTAATAGTGCTATTAACTACTCGTTTAATTGATTTTAAAATTTATTAATGAACTGCAACGTGCAAACTTTTTTTAACTATAAAAAAAGTATTAACAAATAGAGAAATAAAATTTGTTTTTTCTCACCTTGAATTAAATTCTGTTTTGTATAAAGTTTAAATGTTCTTAATTTCTGATCAACAATTTGTACTTATTCTTAAAAGAAATAAACAATTAATATTCAATTTTGATTTCAAGTCAGGGAAACGATTTGCGAAATTTAAAACGACGCTCGAGATACAGATAATTTAAATATCGAAAGTAATTAAATTCTAATACTCACTTCCATCATATTCTTTTTAAAATCATAAAATTAATTTAAAAATGCAAAACCAATCTTACAACGTTAACACCATCGAAGAAAGAAAATGAAGAAAAAAAACCACAAAATATTCAAAATTAAAGTGGAAGTCGTAAAATGGCAGGTGAACGATTCTAACGATGAGTTCAATACGGACGTATAAAAACTAATTCCATATTCATGATAAGCACCTATCGCCCATCGCGACGCCCTTTTTAAATACCTCTGATGCAAAAGTCCCTTTTTTTATTAAAATGCCCAAAGGGCTAGAGAGTGGGATACGGTGTAGAATGTTAAGGTCCATTTAAATGAGCGGCGTCGTTTGTCAAATATGCTGTTAGTATTTCTCTGGCATTCGCGAACACAAGATAATCAGTTTATTTATTAGTTGCAGAATGAAACGCAAATATACCGGACCACGTAGGTTTATGTTTTGCTTTTTGTAGCATTTTTCATATTTAGTGTGTTGAGTTTATGAGGGTTGCTACAACTGTAGCTTTAAATTACACTTTTTAAGCTTTAATTGTTATTAAGTTTGAGGGAAATTTTTAAAATTCTACTTATATTTTCATGATTTACACCAATTCAAAGTATTAAAACATGTTTTTAATTTACAAAATATGTAAATAAAGATTATTCATTTATTTTGTTTTTTAAATGTGCGTAATCACATATTTATTTTATCTTAAAAAATAAAAAGATATTGATAAAATCTGGTATTTCGTAGTAAATAGTATTTAAATGTACTACAACTTCCGCATATCTTAAAATTATCAAATGACCTATGGATTTTATTATAAATTAAAACAAAAGTAAAACATTTGACGAGATAATGTTTCAGTTTAGTTAAATTTTTTAGTGAATACTTAAAAATTTTGTTTAGTAAGGGGAAAAAAATATTTAAAATTTTTCTGGCTCTTGCTGTGTTATCTCATGCTTATTTTCGCATATGTCCCAGCAATTTAAGTAGCGAAACATACACATTTTTTTTTATCATGTTTATATGTAATAAACGTATGTTTAACTGTTTGAAATGTGACAGGTGCCCATTCAAAAAATGTTATCTGAAACTTGTTTCATTTTGGCGCCTGTATTCTATATATAATGTTTGCGTGTGTAACTGTTATCATCACACTTATAACTAAGAAAATCGTTATCATGTTGTATATGTATGTATTCTGTGAAATTGCGATAATATATTACCTAATGCTCTATATTTAATGTAAATAAACAATATTATGTGGGGAGTATCTTTATTTATGTGTTTTATCTGATAAATTTTGTGAAAAAGGTAAAATTTTGTCATACGTGGGTTTTTTACAGATAAATACTTTTTAGTTAATTATATATTAATTATTTTTACGTATTTTAAAATATTGTTATTTTTTCATTTTTTACATTTTAAAAAACAATGTAATAATTCATATTTTGCGTATATACTTGAATATACAAGTTTAAGTTTTTAATTTTGAATTTTTGAAAAATATATTTGAACAAATATTATATTTCTGTTTGTTATTTTGTGATTGATTCTGATAAATCATTATTCAAGATTAGTAAATATGTTTCACGTGACATAATTTCGTCACGATTCCTATATAAGTTCAACAGTTACAAACATTAAGATTTTACAGTAGATAAATAGTTTTAAGCAGATTATTTGTTATGTAGCAACATTAAATTATTAAAGAAAAAATATTAAATCGTGTATTGATAAGAAGCAAAAAAAATGCATTAATTAACAATTAAGTTGTATTATCCAGCTACCTGTAAAACGAAAATATCAGATTTTGATAAATGTAAAATAAAATTATAAATATTTGTTAAAATTGATTCAATCATGTAATTCGGTAGATATGTAATTATCACAAAAAAGAAAAATGCAATTTCAATGATATTATTTGCTATAATGGAATAAATGATTTGTAGCTGAATGGAGAACAACGCAATAGCAATAAAATCGTGGAAATATAATGATATTTTGTTAACAATAGCAGCATTGCAATCGATTTCATAGCCCTCTATTTAATTTTCGTTATTTTGCAAGGGGTCCGTTTAAGATAACATTTCATGGAATTTATCAGAGTACAGTTTTCCATGAACTTGAAATATCTATATTTGTTTTATTCGCTAAATAAACTGATACTAATTTTTTTCTCATTTTTGTTGATTTATCAGATTTTCCTCAAAGTGCCTATACACTTATACATACATATGTTGGTTAAGGTACGAGAGTTATTCATTTTTATCTGTTTTTATTTAAACATTATTAATTGTTTCAAGTGATAAATTGATATTTGTTTTTTATTTCACTGGTTTAAAAAGATTACTTTGGCGCCTGCCTAATTTATAATAATACGCTAAAAATATATTTTTCAGGGACACTTAACAAAAAATTAAATATTTTTTTCTTTAAATTTGTTTAAAAAATATCAGTTCACTATTTTTTATATATCTTTTTATAAATTAACAAATTCTGTATGTATGTATTTTCAAACAGTTTTAATTATTTGGTTTTAAATATTATTTAACCGTTAATTATTATGTTTTTAACAATTTTTCATTAATATTATTTTTACTCAGGTCAAGTATATATTCTTACATAATAATAAATTTTATGGAATATATTTTAAACAAATATTTAATTATATAGTTTTAAGAATCCTCAGTTTGCAGACAATGACCACAATATATCATCATTGGATTCCCAAAATGAATTAAAGAAATTAAGAAATTTATTAATGTTAGAACAAATACTTGTAAGTTGTGAAGCTCCTTAGTTTCTTCTCAAAGAAAATATTAGAGAAGATAAGTCCTGCCACCACGATAAGGTCTCGCTTCATATAGGCAGGGACCCTTTCCCGGGAAAGGGCCAGATACGACCTTTCTTCAAACGGTAAGAAGAAAGATTTTATCTGTGGTGCCTACCCTCTACCCGACGTTAGCTAGAACTTACAACCCAAAAAAAATCAAATCAACAACCTGAAAAAGAAAAACATCCTATAAAAAACGATGTAGGGCCGGCCCTTCGGACATCGTATAGAGGCATAAAATCTAGCTAAAATTTTATACAATGATACAATTTGTATCTTTTCTTCTGATGATGTGTGTTGATGAACCTGAAAGAAAATACACTTTAGTGATGCCTATTGCATCTGCACGGGGTACGCGTTTGGGTACGAAGCCTAGTGCAGGGGAGGAGTTTTCCCTGTCCCACAGGTATCCTGCATCTGCTCCTACAGGACCTGATCACAGACCGAACAGCACTAGAATGTGTCTGCTGGCTGCTAAGCGACCACTGTACCAAGGCACGAACCGGGCTGAACAACAGTAACATGCACTTGGTACCTCGCCCGGACTGAAGAAGCT
>CM008233.1:2373667-2393170 GCA_002278615.1 Pogonus chalceus | reverse complement strand
ATAGATTGAATTTCTTGATGCAAAATGATGGTCCATAATTTATCAGTTACTAAGTTTAATAAAGTCAGGCTCCACCTCCCCTACACCCAACTTAGTCTCCACACAAATTACTAAAAATAGGCTAATAAATTACAAAGGCACCATTTGCAAACCCCCATCATGGAAAGGACAGCTTCTTCACGTTGTTCTATCCTAGAACAATTAAAAAAAAAAGGAATAAATAAATATTAATTTATTCTAATAAATATCATACATTACTTACTTCTTATTTAAACTAATCATTTATTTCTTCATATTGAGAGACATGCACTCTCATAACTTCGTAGAAGCAGTTTTTCCTAGAACATTTCAAAAAGATAAATAAAATATATTATATATTATAAAAATGAATTAATAACTTACTTCTTACGTAAATGAAAAGTTTATTTTTAATAATTCCAAACAATTTTTTATTTCTAGTTCTTGTCTAAAATACTGGTAATAAATAATTAACTTCTTCGGGTATAATAATAAGTTGAAGCCCAAGATACTGTAGTCCATATTCTAGATACATCTCCGTTATTTTCCTATTGCTTCGCAGCTCATTGATAATATGAAACAGTCATAAACAGAATTAAGATTGTTATAAAATATTTTTATGCATTTAAAGTAAAAATGTATAAACAACATAAATTTAGACAAGTAATAAAAAATGCAAATATCTTTTTTTGTAATATAAATTATTTAAATAGCTTTTTTTGTTGTTTAAAAAATTATTTTGACTGTGAAATTTAAACTTTTTCATATATAAAGAAAATAAATACAAAATATTGCAATTAAAAAAAATGTATAAATAAATTGGAATTACTTGCATCAATAAAAAAAAATATGTGTCAATATAATAAATTTTGAAAAAATAATAAAATATATGTAAAAGACAAAAAAATGGAAAAGATAAAAATATTTCCTAAATACAAACATAAAAAAAAAAACAGAGAATGTGTTCAAATGTATGAAATAAAATGTAGTATGTGATAGACCATAATCATTTTAAAAAAATATATGTATTTATAAACAATTTTAAAGTTTCAAAACTAACCGTACTTAAAACTACGCGGCCTTAAAGCTATCGCGCTTAAAACTAACCGACTTAAAACTAATCGACTTAATTACTAACCGGACTTAAAACTAACCGAAGTAACCTAAAATTGTTTATTAAGAAAGCGAAATTAATGTCGACAAGAAATGTAAGATGTTTGATCTATCATTTGTTTCAAGTAATAAATGTATATACATATGTGCATGATGTATATATGAAGATGATTCAAATTACTATGTACAAACAAATAGCATGCATAGAACACAATTACAAAATACAATTAAAAAAAAATTACCTTTTCCATATTTTCATGTAATTCGCCGAATTAAAATTTAAAAAAATGTCATAGGAAAAAGTTCTTTATGTGGTACAACTAGTAAAAAATATTATCTTGTGTTTTTCAGTATTTAAGTATAAGAAAAAAAATAGGAGCATATTAAAATAATTTGTGAAAAACAAGATTCAAAAAGAAATTAAAATAAATTATGCAAAAAAAAATCACGGGAAAGTTTTAAAAACAATTATATTCGATAAATAAATTTGTTAAGAAAATAACTTTAAAATTTTCATAAATTAAAATATTTCTAGAAATAAAAATAATAAATGATTAGTTAATTATATAATTACATAGTTATGACATAAGTTAGTTAAAAAATTAAGTAATAGCAATATTATGTAAAATTATATATTAAAAAAAAATAATAAATAAATAAATAAATATGTACAAATAAAACAGAAAAAAAGTCATTTCAATTTAAATTTGCAAGATTTAAAAAAATATTTGCATAAAAAACTAGTAAATGTCAATAATAACATAACCTGCTTTATCGTACAATGGGGTCCTAGCCAGAATTATTTATCAACGATATCTGAAACACACAAAAAAAAAATAATTACTTAAACATCATATTTAAATTTCAAAATAATATTATATTTTAAACACATCGTACCAATAGTAAATGCACCGATTATTTAAATAAAACCAAAATATTATTACTTATTCACACTTGTAAATTATTACAATGTTAGGTTCAATGCGACCTCTTCAAAAGTTGAATGAGAACTGAATTTAAGAAGTCAATATGGTCGTGTGCAGACAAGAATTGACTAATTAATTAATGATCCAAAGTCAGGTAAAGCTTCAACATGGCCATTTAGAAAAAGTCAAAAATACATTTGTTGACATTTTTTAATTGTTTAAACTTTAAATTCTATTTTAAAAAAATATATTGCATTTTAACAAAAGGGTAATAAATTAAAAAGTAAGGATTTTTTCAAATAATATTAAAAAATAAATTAGAAAAAGAATAGTTTTAAGATAATGTTTTATAATTTGTATTTTTCCATTTGTTTGTAATAATTATATTTATATGTAAAAACAAAAGACAATTTAATATTTAAATATAAGTTTTATCCTTTTCGGTAAAAAATACAAAAATACCCTATTTTAAAATGCATTATTTTAATTTATTGACATTGTAAACAGAAAACACTAATAAAAAACAACAAACATATTTTTGTCTTTTTCTAAAAGGCTATGTTTGAACTTTACCTGGATTTACGTCATTAATTAATTTGTCATTTCTTGTCTGCTCAAGACGATATTAGGCTTCTTGAATTCAGTTTTCATTCGACTTTTGAAGGTGTCACATCAAATTATATATTTTTGATAATTTACGTGTAATTGATTTTATATTTTATTTTTCTTGTGTTTGTGTTTAAAATAAATATTTAATTTTTAAATTTAAATAGAGTTTTCAGTGTTTTATAATATTCTTGTGTTTTGTTTAAATTTGTGTGCATCGGAATTCATTGATAATACTTCTGGCTGAAACCTGTTGTAGGTTTAGCAGGACATAAATAAGGTAATTTTTATTTTATTTGTAGTATTATTTTTTTTAAATTACATTATTTGAAAAAGATAACTCAAAGTTATACCTAATTTAAAATACAGTTTTTAAGGAAATAATAAATAACTTTGTTTTTAATAAATGTTTTATTTACGGATGTAAAATACAACAATGATATTACATTAAAAACAAAGTAATAATTGTAAAATACACATTTTATTTACACAACCGTAGACATCATCATCACCAACAATAAAACGTTCTTAAAAAACAGTTCATAACATGAAATAATACACATAGTAAACATGACAGTTTATCGTGGGTTAAATTCCAATTTGAGTATCACAACAGACAACGGAATTTTCAAATTGTCGATTTCCAAGAATATAGAATGAATGAAATGCGTGGTATGATGAGTCACGCGCATAACACGCACATTTTAAATGTCACGCTGTGTTCACGTGTTTTTTAAGCGCGTGAATTTCATTAATTTCTTCTGTCTTCTATATTTTATTTCGTTTGTAACGAAATTTAAGTTTGTGGGAACTTGTTGATACATGATGAATTTTAAATAGCTCTGACAGATAGAGAACATGAATAATAAATGTTATGTTTTTAAAATTTAAAGCTACCGCTGTACTATAGCGTTATTCTTTTAATTATTTAAACGAACATGATTATTGCATTTTATGCAGGTTATATCACGAATGAAATACAGATTTCGTTTGTGGTTTTTCTACATATATTATTGAACGAACCAACTTGGTTGAAGTGTTGTTGATGCTGTTTTGTTTTATTTCTGCTTACTATTTTTAATATTAATATACTTGTTTATAAATCTGCTATATTTTTTAATCTAAAAAATTAAATAATTAATAATAAATTAATAACTTGAAACTTGAAAAAGATTAAAATCAATAATTTCTTAAAGACAAAAAAATATGTTTTGCGAGCGGTTTTTTAATTCCCTTATCTTTATTAAAATTATACATATTTATATACAGCGTATAGTTAAACTTAAATAAATTACCGTCTTTTTCCAGTAAATTTACTTAACCTAACATTTCATATTAAATGTTAAAAAATTAAAAGCAATTATTTTTTCTGTTTCAGGTACGTTTAACATGCTTTTCATAAAGATCCACATATATATGATTACTTACGTTTAACGTAGAAGGTTAGTTATAATTACGTTAATTAATTAACTCCGATAAAATAAATAGTAAGTACAACTCATTTATAGCTTATTATCGTAGAAAAATAAACGGATATAAGGTAAATAAAAATGCAGTAAAAAATTTTAAATGTCTCATTAGCAGTTGTGAAATGAAATTTTTATATCACCCACTGTAGTGTGTACAATTGCTGTATTGAATATGTAACACATGAGAAGCGCGTAAGGAATGCACGTATAAACTTGTTCACAAGTAGTTGTATCAATTAGCACCTTGTTAAATGTTAGGTGTTACGTCGTAAGGTGTGTTGTTTTGTCATATCTGATGATCGGACATGCTAGATAATGTCCAACGGAAAATTTATTGACTTCCGACTTCGTTTTTTTTATAAAACTACATAAAAGTACTATAACAATTTACTTTGCCTTTTGATGCAATTAAAAATACTTGTTGGTTCATGTTCGTGTTGCATTTATGTATTAAATGAACATGGAAATAAAATGCAACTAATAGAATAAATTATGTAGTTTATAAAATTCTATCATTGTAATTAATCTCAAAACTTTAACATATATGGCGTTGTATAATGTATAATTGCATACTTCAGAATATATTCTAGAATTTTTCGATGCAATTGTTTAAAAATCGTCTGTCTTTATATAAATTTTGTTATATTTAAATGATATTTTTTGAGATAACGACAGAAAATTATTGATATTTTTACATTTTATTCTCCAAGATATTTTATAGTACAGTAATTTTAAAAACTTTATCTGTAAATCACAACTATTCCAATACAATCATTATTTTTGCTTACATTGTTTTGGTTAATAATTTTTGGTATTTTACTTAGTTTTTGGGAACTGCATGAAACTATTTTTCATTCGGATTATAATAGTCTGGTTATTTGATAGATATGATTGCTCTTTTTCGAAAATTTTGCAATGTAATTGCTTTAAAACACTCATTTATATATCAGAATAATTATTTTAGGTTATAAATAACTATTTACTGAAGTTCTTAACAATTTAAGGTTATAATATGAATTTTTAGGGCAAATATCGTAATTATTTAGTTATCTGTTAGGGCTTTGACCTTACAATTAAACAAATAATCATACATCTTAATTGTTGAAGTAATTGAAGTTTTATTTCTGGATTAAGTAAACCTGCAAGTAAATACCTGGTTTGAAGTAAATTAGCTAATGTTTCTTATGATTGTTGAAATTATTAAATTTAGGGAAAATTGCATTGGCATTTGTTGGAACATGTTATTAATTATTATAAATAAATAGCTTTAAAGGGTTAATAACATGATTAGTATTGAACCATTAACGTATGGAAATATTTTTAATTAAGAAATTTCTTTGATACATATTTGTTTCTCTTTAAAATAATCTTTTAAAAGAACAACATACTTATCTTATAAAATAAATTATACTTGAAGAAATAAAAAATTATCTCGGTTTTGTTTGAAACATCAAAGTTTCAAATACAATTCGTCCTATTTATAAGGTTCATGTAAATAAATTATTTTCAGTTGATGAATCATTTAAAAAAATAAAATTTCCATTACAAACATGTATGTACTAGAATGACAAATACAATAAATTAGACAGTAAAATTTTCTAAAAATATTCCGCAGTAAATTGACCCAAAATAGTAGTAAATCCATCAGCGCTAAAGTTAGGGTAACAGCAAGAATCATTAGCATGAATGCATTGAGAGAACTGAAAGCCAAGTACAAGATTGCGGTAGGATTAATGCAAAGAGAGTAGTACACTGTTTATTCACTTAGTTTAGAGGAAAAGAGAGTAGTAGTGCACAAGATTTCCGTTGTGTTATATAAATTAATGAATCGTCTTTAATTTGCATAGTTCAGTGTACTCAACTGTGTCGCGACTCTTCAACTTATGTTTGTGTGGCTGTCTGCGTTCTGCTTCCCGCGTTTCTGCGTCGCGGGCTTATTTCCGGTGACGAGATTTCAACTATTTAGAATAATGCATTTGTATTATTTTATCTTTCAAGTTTTTGGCTTCTGTTGAATATATCAAGTCTTGAATGAATTATCATTAAATGTAACAATGTTTGCTTTAAATAACTCGCACAAAAGGACTATTTAAAGACAATATTTGAAACCCGTGACTAAATGTTCTTTTTTTTGCATATATTAGAAATCAACCCTTTATTATTTTTTATTTCATATTTAGTTTGATACTATAAAAATATATTATTTGATGTTTGAACAAGCTAAGCCATATTTCGTATACATATTATTTATCACCTTTTCCTCGACTGACACGGTAATTTATTTACACTTTAGCGCTTTCGCTAAGTTTTCAAAATAATTCAGTTTTAAAAATAAATTATTTCTAGAATAGATTGAATATTTCGAATTTTTCTTTTAAGGTAAAATTAAAGTTAAATTTTTAGAAATCAAAATTAAAATTTTAGATTTTCTACATTATGGAGAAAGAAAAATTAATTTTTGGAAGTTTTAGGTTATGAATTTTTCAAATCACCCTCGAATTTGTCTTTTCGTGAAATGATTGATATTTACAATTTTAATTAACCTTAAATTTTATTAAATAATTAACTTAATTCTGTCCATTTTTCTTTCTCTTCTTTTTACATGGTTTTTTTTTTTATAAAATAAAAACGTAATTTTGATTGAAATAGTTTTTTAAAGTATCCATATTTCGTATTAATCGAAGGATAGGTGTACTTTCTTCAATATTATAAAATTTCGGTGGCTGCAATTTGTTAAAATAATTTTAAATATTTTAATTATCTAAACATCATTATTTTGCATTATTGGTTGATGATGCACGTTGAGAACAGTTTGTTTTAGAACTTTTCCAATTCAGTCATTGTTTTAATTAGACTTAAGTCAATAATCCGATTATAATAAGATAATTTTGTTAAAGTTCTGGTTGTCTATTAAAAATATTGTTTACTTATAAAGCAAAACAATAATTTCGGTATATAATTAACTATTTTAAGAAGTAATTGTCAAATTAAAGCTATAATATGGAAGTTTAAGGGCTTACTGCATCTGTGAGTGGATACAGAATAAACGTAGGAGAGAAATATTACGCGGTAACATTCCGTAGAAAATTAAGTAAATTTCCAGCATAGAATTTAGTAAGAAAGCAACATTATCCCGCCTTTGAGGGCGGTAACAAAGCTTGAGATACGCGTGCGCTGCAAAGTTTTCCGGAAACCGTAAGAAAAACTACGTTACCACCCACGTGACTATAGAGTACAGAATGAACGTATAGCGTTAGTAAAATCACGTTCATCGCGTTATTTTTTAGCAT
This sequence comes from Pogonus chalceus, assembly GCA_002278615.1. Taxonomy (NCBI): domain Eukaryota; kingdom Metazoa; phylum Arthropoda; class Insecta; order Coleoptera; family Carabidae; genus Pogonus; species Pogonus chalceus. The sequence continues at coordinate 2,385,748 of CM008233.1, read as the reverse complement.
TAAAACCGCGCACCGCGCTACCATTGAACCTAAATCGTGACGTTCGGCCTACTCGAGCGCAATCTTCGGACATATTCGGTTCATTACTAGTATATACGAATCCGTACCATTCTGTCCCGTCGAATCAACGGTTTTCAATTCTCTATACTCATTCTGCGTTCTGTTGCGCTACGTAACAGCGTGTATAGAATTGTTTGTTCTCTGCTTGTGTTTATGTAGTATTACGCTCGCGACGACGACGATCAACTGTCAAAATCAAAATAAAAACACTTTTGATTTTGGAATCGTTGACGTTGCACGTACTAACATCATAATAGAAAAAAATATTTGATTTATTTTAGTGTAATATTTATTTAGCTCATAAATACGTATTTATTTTTATTATTTTGTTTGTCATGTTTTTGTGTGTTATTTGTTTGATAATCTAAAAAAGTGTTTCATCAGATTTATTACTGGTAAATAATAGTGGAATAATTTTCGTGTTTAAGTTACATACTTAACGTCAGTGTTTATAAATGCTCTAATTAGTATCTTATAATTGTGAAATGTTATGTAAATAGTAATTTTCATCGTTTAACATATCTATGCTACTTTTTCACTAATTTCAAATATACGTAATTCTTAGTGATTGATGATATTTCTATAATGTGAACAATTATTATCTATTTATTGGAAATAATAATATATTTATGTGAATGTTGTGATGTATTAAAAGTTTTATATCAGGAAATTAATATCAGCAAATGAGTTTGGACATAGGATCGCTAACAAGACATAACAGACATAATCGTAAGTAATCATAATAAGTAGTATGTCTTCTTTGTTTATTTTATGATTAAAATACGTCTAGACAAAAATATCAAATTTTTATTAGTATTTTAGCCTCGAAATTCAATACTTTGTCATTTACGTGACGCATAAAAATTTTATCATTTGAGTATTTTTCATGATGTTCACCTAATACTAACCAACTTATTTTTGGTACTTGTTTACATATACGTGTTAAGTTATTTTTGTCAAATTGAATATTGACATGTTTTATTCATATTTATACGTTACAAACTCCTAAGTGTTATAAATAAATAAATAAACATCTAGATGGCTTGATTAAAGAAGCAATTGACCAATAAATTATATTTTTCAATTGAATATAAACAAAATTACGACGGTATAACAAAACAAAATTAAAAATTTTAAAAGTAATGTTTATACCTGTCATTAAAATAATAGTTTTAAATTAACCTGACAAAAAATAATGTTTGTTTCCCATGTTTATCGTTAAGCGCCAGTCTACTGTTTCGTTTTCTTTTTGTTTTGTTTTGCTTGTTTAGAATTTTTCCCGCCAAAGAACTAGTACTTACTAAATTGAACCTGTTGTTTTTTTATTTTAAAGGGAAGATTCATCTGTATACAACGGTTAATAATAATTAAACAATAAATTCGGTTTTAATTTCAAATATAAATATTAAACTATTAAATAATATAAAGTAATAAATATTTTAATGTACGTTTCAATTTAATTTATTCATATTTGTTGCAATACTTGTCATAAAAAACACGTGCAATTAAAAACTTAACTTGATAAATTATTTCCTAGTAAATTAATAAAATTTCTGTAACTGTAATTTAACTTGAAGAAATTCTGGGAATAACATAATTTTAAAACACGTGCTAAATCCGTATACAATGGCTATATTATGACTACAATAATTTTATTGAAATTTTCAAAATATAAATAAAAACTTAAATTATTCGCACGTGTATGATATCGGTGAATTATTATTAAACAACATACGATGCATTATGTATTGTTCACAATTCAATTATTGTAGATAAAAACGTTTTTTTCCTGTTTTGTTGAAAACATTTAATAAATCTACGTTTTACTTTTTATTATATTCTTCTATAAATATAAATAGTGAAATATTATTTGCCAAACGGTAGTCTATTGATGTTATGAAAAACAAAAGAATAAATGTTAATACGCCACATTTGATATTGGCAAATACAATTGGTTTATTATTGAATTTTATGAATATTTTTACACTGAATCATTTGAGTAACAAAGTACATTTACCTTTCTTAAAGTTTATTTACCTGATTTTTGTTTACTTATACGGAAATGTTTTCATAAATATAAGGATAAATTTCAATTTTTTATTTTACGATAAAAATATAAATATAGGATTATTGATACTGGCTGTTTATTTACTTGTTTATGTATTTTATTTATAAAATAATTTCTTGTTTATTTTAGATTCTGATAAATTACTTTTAATTTACTAAATATAGATTACAATAAAAATTCCATACTTAAAGCAATTTTAAGTATACACTATATACAAGGTATCCAAAAAGGGTCCAAAGTTTGGAAACCTGTCGAACATTTCAATCGCAAAATTTAACCGTTGAAGATGGTCTGTTGGTTTTAAATCTTGCACAAGCTGAATTTTGTAAGGTTTAAGATGCAAATCCTTCCTTATCATTCTTTGTAAAGACTATTTTCGAACGTTTAATTCTTGACCCTTTTGGGACAACCTGTATAAATCGTAGTATAGCAAGTATAAACGACAGAAAAAAATAAGGAAAACAATTAATTATCGTATTAATTAAATGTAAATTAACGCAAAATACAATTGATTAATAATTTATATTGTTGAAAAATTTTCCTAAAAATTAGGAAATCCCATAATTTGCGATTAAAAGTATCAATTATTTTATCTTTGTAACAAATAATATATAAACACTACGACAAAAAATAATAATTTGTTTTTATTCTATTATAATAATATACACAGTAATTTATGCAGTATAAAAAATTATAAATTATTTTGTTATTATATACATGTCATTGAAATTTACGAATAACTTGGAATAAACATGTTTTTTTTTTAATCACGTGAGTGAATATCGCACGTGGATGAATTCGATATTATTTATATATTTTGCCTTGGGCGTTCATTTCGATAAAATGCATTTATATTAGATAAAGGTAAATTTTTCATTTTATCCTTATCTCATTTGTTTATTACGAAATCTTTTAAATTTATTTATTTTATCAAATTATCTTTATTTAAAATATATATTAATTTGCCGAAATATTCATTTACATAAAACTTGACTTCAAACATTTCCTTAAAAAAAAAAAAAAACAATTGAATTATAAACAAAATGAATCTGAGCGTGGTTATAAGAGTTAATAAGCAAAGCTAGTGACATTAGAAAAACAAATGAAATTCGATGATATTAAAATAAAAAACAAATGAAAGACTACGCACTTGTTGAAACATAAAACAAATAAAAGAAGTAGTATATACATATATAATTTTGCGCAACAAATAATGTAAATTTTGTATAATCCCAAGATAAAAAGAAAATTTGAAAATACAAAATCTTATCTTCAGTTAATAAAATGTATCGTAGATACAGTAATATTTTTACATAAGTATATACTGTAAGATTAGAACATATAAAACACATATTACATAAATAAGATTGAGTAGTTTTATTGATATATCAAAGCAAGCATACATCAGCACTTGTGAAAATGTTATATATTCTTATATTTCATCATTTCACCTATATAACTAACGTTTTTCGTGGGTGGTCATGGGGATTTGGCACAATTCCATTTGAAATAAACACATCATTTACACTGGATCGTTTGTAAAGGAGAATACAAACGTAAAATGGAAACAAAATTGATTTTTCTATTGTTTTGGGCGTGGATAACTTATTGTTTTAACAAATCGAAACATCACTTTCAAATTTATTTATTTTTTATTTATAACTTTTTTACATAATAAAAATTAAATAATACAAATAAAAATATATATTATTATTTATCGAAGGGTGTGAAAATGTATATAATAAATTTTTCAAATGTTTCAAACGATGTTCAAATGTTTCAAACGATGTTCAAATGTTTCAATTTAAATAATGTGTTTTGAACTTACGCCAAATTTGTTGCCTTTTAATTTATAGTTGTCGTCTAAACTATTTAAATTACTTTATAACATTAAGATTTAGTAATTTATCAAGCAAAACATTATTATTTTAATTTATAACACAAATTTAAATAATGTGATACATTTATTATCTAATTTTGCATCTTTTATATTTTCTAATACAATTTATTAAATTTTAGAATTATTACGGCAACATAAAATATTATAACTAAAATTATTGATATATGTATTTCTAAAAATTTGTCGGAAACTGATTGGTCTCTTTCTTAACCAACTATTCAACCGATTTTACTAATCTTTAACCATTTTTTGAACGGACCTTTTATTTGTTGAGCTTTCTTTTCAACCAATTAATTTACAAACAAGGCAAGTATTTTCCTGATATATAAATGGTTTTAAATCGTTTTTTTATCGATCTTCTTTAGTAGTTTAAATATTTTGAGCTATATTTTTGTAACATTTAGAAATGTATGATATATAATAAAAATATAACTGTTCCATCTGTTGGAATAATTTTATATTTTAAGTACAATTCATAAAAATAAAAATAATAATAACCAGAAGAGAAAAAGCTTGTCCATTTCCCTCTTAAAATATAAACGAAATTAAATCAACCCTTTAAAAACATCCAACAATAATAAAAAAGAGGGTAAAGATGACATTTACTTATGACCAACATAATAAAAAACACCCCAACTGCCGAAATATCATTACATTTCCTCTTCCGAAACGCCATATTCTTTATGAGCGCCATTGCTAACGACGCTAACATTGCGTAGCGGCTACTAGTCGAACTAATTACTAATTTCGTACCGTATTGTTTTGCTTGACACGTACGCTCTTTGCTAACCAATTGTTTGCGGAACGTGAAAAATGTCCGTCGTTTTAAATGATTTACCGCTCTGGTGGCACACGAACCGGAAACGGTTCAAGCTGAACGGTAAAAACCGTTAATTTATCGATATTACACGATTATGGTCTAGTATTCACGTTATGAACAGTTCGGGATATTTTATTTGTATTTGTTTATAAAGTTATTGTTTACCTGAAATTTATTTTCCGTATTTATTGTTTCGTATTTTCAGGCTATTTTCAGAAATTAAATAAATATTTATTTACTTTATATAAATCTCAAAAGTAAATTTGTTTAATAAATTGTTTGTAATATTTCTATTTATTTTATATTTTTCAATAATAGAATGTGATTGCTTTACTTCCGAGTGATATTTTTTTTAACTGTTAATACCTTTCATCCTAATTTTAAAGAAAAACCTACCCCCGTCCCTCAACAGAGCGAAGTATTGGTTCCAAGCAAATTTGTTTTACGCGAATGACAAATGTTACTTTAAAGTTTTCGGAATATAATAACGGGTTACGACTCGTATTCAATTTTATTATTTTCAAATCATATGCAATATGATGTATCTCCATTCTAAAAAAATATAAATCAAAATTTGTAGAATATATATCAGTATTCGTAATTACCAAAATTATGATTTCAAAAATTCGCAAATAATAACCAAAAATTGACATTGGCCCAATTTATTCGTCGTAATGATTATTATAACAGTTATTTTGGAATGAAATATACTCGAAATGAAAATATCAAAACGGATATGACGCGAATAAAACTTAAAGCAAATAGCTTCAATTAACTTTGTACCTTAATTAAATATATAAGATTTACATGAATGGTACAATATAGCACGGTGGAATAAGTAGAAATAATAGTGTCCTCGATTATTAGTGTCTTAAATTTGCAATTACACTTATACGACGATGGACGTCGATGTCCTAGTTTACACAAAATGTGCGAATCAATCGTGTTGTGTACGGCATGGCCTCCCGCATTGTACACGATCATAACAAATGGGTTTTTGGATTTGATTGTGCCCCACATAATACAGTTACATTCATTTTTATTTAGATCATGTCTTGTTTGGTCTTGTCTGCTGTTTTGTTATTGTGATTGAATGTTTATTTATTGCAAAACATTCTTTATTTTTTATATATTCAACAAACCATTATTCATCTTCCAAAATTTAAAATTAATTGGATGTAAATAATAGGTTATTATATGTTATAAATATAAATGGTTTTTGAGAGAATAAATTGAAAAGAAAATAACTAGGCACCCTGTTCTATTTTCACGTAGATATCAGGGTTGTACTAGCCCGTTTGGCAATTATCCAAATAGGTTAGCAGACATAACAACTTACTTAGTTTACACATCTATAAAAAGGATAAATTTTCAATTTGTATCACTACTAAAACTTTTAACGGTAATATCCATTTTTGAATTGAGCTGGACAGCCGTACATCTAGATTTATTTTTGCCATCGTTAAAAATTATTTTAGAAGTTAAATATTATTTTTATTTATATGGTATTAGATAATAGATATATTTAATTTTCTTTTATAAGATTAATTAATGATAGAATTGATTTTGATCTTTCTGAGAAATTCAAGTTTGTCACCAGATATTAATAGCCACATCTTTATGATTCGTATTTATTATTAATGTATCTTCAATTCCTCTCTTAATGTTAAACTATTATCTTATAAGTGATAGTTTATATAGAATATTATAGAAAAATAATTAATTAAAATTATAATCAATCTTAATTTGTAACAATAGTTAAAAGTACTTTTTTATTACGATTTTACGATTAAAGCACTTGTAGATAAATATGTGTCTAGTTAACTATCTACGAGATAATAGTGGAAGTCTGTAATAATATTCTAAATTGCATATACAATCAGCAAGCAGAAACTAGTCAGGACTAGCGCAAAATATAATATCCCGGGTGATCACTGCCCAAATAAAAGGAAACTATTTCCTGATATATACAAATATTAATGTATATTAGTAGTCAACTTTGGAAGTCCATTTCACCGCCTAAAAAAGTTTTTTCGTTGTAAAAATTATACGCATCTCTTAAAGTTTGATGAAGAACAACATATTCAAGCCAAAATAAAAACGGCTTTGACTGTCCAAGATACTTTTCTTGTAAATAAGCTACAAAAATGATTTAGTTTATAAAAGATTTGGATTACTGGGATATTCAAAATGTCCTTTGGGGTTACCACCTATTTTGTATTTAAGCTAAGACTTATAGAAGCATAAATCATTCATGTATAACTGTAAGTTAAATATAAAACATGTGTATTGCGTTTTTTAAATACTTTATATCGTAAAATTAAAAGTCTGTTGATTAAAAAAAAATGTATATAAACATATAATAATCTATTTCAATTAATTAAATCAAAGTTAAAGTAAATGAAACCGAATATAAATCCATCAACATTTAATAAATAAAATAAAAAACTGAACAAAAACATAAAAAGAACAGTTTGTCGACACGGTACTCACATAAACACATCAACACAACCCGAAATTAACGTTTTATAAGTCATCAAATATAGTATTTTAACATGTATCTTCACCAACCGAAACCAAAATCTAGTAGACAGTAGACAAGTCTAAGGACCGCCCAAGTACTCGGTCATCGTACGTAAACGACGGAGCAATTGCGTACTAGATTTTTTTTGCATTTTTTTTTTTTTGGAAATACTATAAACATAATCTGCACGTTTATTGCGCAGTAGTCGCCAACAGGTGGGTCGTTTACCCGGCGGGCTACAACGCACGAAAGTTTGACGATGGTTATCCACTGATGTAAACAACCGTGTTTTGGATTTGTGTTTTTATTCGGTGGAAATATTTGCAATTTTCACTGGAATAATTTTTGCTCTGTTTGTTAATCAATTGGTTAATTGAATATTTGTTTCATTAAAAGGCAACCTTTATTATTCAAATTTGTATTGAACATATTCTATAAACAAAATTTCATTTAATCATCGAGGAATGCGGTATTGTAACAATTTCTTATATGATTGTAACGCGTAAGAACAAGATTACTACAAGTTTTTCATTGTTTATGTGCAAGCATATCACATTTTATATTACAATTCAAGCATGAACTTTTGTATATTTCTGTTATGAGTACTTTTGTGTATATTTTGTTACGGTTGTAAATTCCTAGAAAAAAATTTATGTGTATTTTTATTTCATTTTTTAATGCTCTTTTAATTGGTCTACAAAACATTGTATATTTTTGTCACATCTAAATTTAGATGTTACAAGAGATAACATGAAAAATGGGTTTGTTTTTAAATAGATTTTTCTTTGTGGTTTTCGGCGCAATAAAAATATTTTAATATAATTAGTGTGAGCAAAAATAATTATGTAAAACGGAAAAACTAAATAATACAAGAAATTCTTTAAATTCTTATCCTAAAAGTAATTTATTTGAAAATGATTCCAACTTAATATTTAAATATCTTCAAAGTAGTACAATATTAAAACATAAATGTTCATCATAAATATTACTGACAATATATATTAATTATATATTTATTGGCCGAAACATACATGTCTACACCTTGGACCCTAACACACAATTTATTACACGCAAGGTCATATTTTGCATAATATATTTTCGCAAATGAAATGATTGCACAATTTGCTGAAATTTCAAACACATTTGTCTAATTTTTTATACTTTGTTTCACTATCATAATTTTATTTGTCTATTTTTAGTGAATTTTGTCATTTTATTGTGTAGTTATTTGCTGACGAAGTTCTACGGAAAATCCGAACAAGAATTTTTAGGATCAATGACCAAAATAAATTGTTTACTATGTATATTTGGCATTGGCGATTCTCAAATAAAAATATTGGATACTGTTTATGCTTAAGAAATAATTAAACATTGTTGCGTAAGATTATTTTTCATACCTGATTTAGATAAAATCATATTTAAGGATAAGAAATATTTCTAACTAATATATCATACTTTTTAATTATATTTATATTATTTAATTTAATTTATAAAACACTTTCACCTATAAAATTGAAACAGAATAATAGAAAATAATAATGTAAACTTTAAACTAATGAATTAAAGAGCATTACTTTCTAACTGCTATGATATTTGACGCTTTAAGAATTTCGTATAAAAAACAATGTATTTAGAATTTTTTATTTGCAAAAGGTGAACTGTGCAATGTATTTACTGTTAATTTACTAACGGAATTTTGTTTTAATGTTATTGCTTTATTTTTTTATTGATTTACTTTACTTGGAATTTACTTTGAAGAAGAAAGAACTGAAAAAAAAATGTGATTTTGGATCTATTTCTTATGAACATTTACGGACAGTAAATCAAAAGAAATAAACTAAAAATATTTATTTCTAAACATTAACCTAAAATTTCAGTGAACTTGTTTCAACTAGTGTCAATGTCTCCACAGTTAAATTTTACAAAAAAGTTGATAGGCAAAACATTTAATCAAAATTCAAATCGAGTAAAGTAATTATACAAAACATTTTTCGTATTTGTTTGATAATATTACAACATAATTATAGCAATATATCTAAACATTTTTCATAAGTTTCTACAAGATTTTGAATAAAATTACAATGCATGTAATCTAACAACCGGAGTTGTAAGGATAATAAAAAGATGTTGAAATTTACAATGAATTTATTGTAATATAAATTACAATATTAATTTGTAATTTTTCGAAAAATTATAGTAAATTAAATTACAAGTAATGTTTGTAAATCTGAAAAGCTTTTTATGGGATATCGATCAATGTTTCAGTGAAATTACAATGCGTGTTCCGTTTTTACATAAAGATTGTAAAATCACAACTCATCTTAATAGGTTTCCTCACATGAATTAGAAAATTACTTAAACTGTATTTTAATTTCGTAATAATATACACTTATTTGTAATTTTACTCATCTTTTGTTTTATGAAAAAATTGTAATTCTACAAAAAATTAATAGTGTACTTTTAACTAAAAATATTAATTGAAATCATGTTTCTGAACTAGCATTGAATTATTATTTACATTTTGATTTAAACTTTAACTATATTTGTTATTTTTATACTTAACCTTTTTAAATTAATTATTAACGACTTTTTAATAATAACTTTAAAATATTATTTGACATTATTTGTTTTTAAATATTGTTATAAAATAGTTTTTTGTTAATAATTATCTTAAATCAATTTGCAGTTTCTATGAAGCCTTTAAAATTCTTACAATTGCAACTCAGGGTTTCATCGTATTATTTTAACAATATATAAAAAAGAAATAGTTAATTCAAAATTTAATTAAGCGATTTGTAATTATTTAATGTCATATTTAGTTGATGAACAAACACGGTATAGTAGAAAACAAAAATAAATCACCCTGAAAAAAAGTGAGGCCAGTGTAAAACCCTGCTCTTAACCCAGTTTCCACGCTAATCAATAATTTATAAAACGAAAGATACGAAAAAATACGTTACTATTACAAATGTTTTGCAATTGTAGTAATGGGAATCGATAGTGCCAGTCTGGTTTTGTCTGGTTAATAATACATCGTGACCCGCAGTCACCGTCGACTATTCGGCGTCACCGACGTAACACTAACAATAATAACAATAATCACAGTGGCCGCGTAAAACGTAACATGTTGTGACCTATAACCTCACATTTAACTATTTAATGAATACATTATTTATTAGTTTACATACATTTTCAGATACACATATTCATTGTTTTGTGACTCGTTACCATTTCGTATTATGTTTTTATTATTTATTTGATGCATTTTAACGTTTTCTACTTTGCATTTATTTCATTTTTATGCATTATTAATTAATTATCAATTTATAATTGTTTTCAAATCTGTATTTTTTAGAGATTTATCTCACATATAATTAAATTTATACCATAAAAAAAAAAATAGTACTCAATAAAAGAAAATACAATTTTTAATAACGCGAAAACGGTAATGACGTCATATATCCTTCAATATTTATATTTAATTGGACGTGTAATTTATTGTTTGAAGACAAAAATTAAGTAGTTTATATATTTGAGGGGGAACCCCACTCTGACTGCTCTAAAAACAGCGACTTTCAGGAATTTTTTAAAGTGTTAAATAATCATTTGGGGTTTTTATTATATTGTTGCACGTATTTAAGTTATTTTTACAAAATTAAATTGAATTCAAAATATTAATATTTGGAGCCGTGGTAGCCTTCAGCGTCAGTCAACTCCAAAAAAGGCAGTCCTTAAACAAGGTAAAAAAAAATCGTTTAGAGAAATAGTTAACGTAAATCCTAAATTGGATAAAATTTGAAGTTTTTCTTCATATAAAATTATGTCTCTCTAGAGAGAAACGCATGTACTACGTCATAAATGCTTGTGAAAACATGTAAAATAAAATAATACGTAGTATTAAGTAAATGAATAGAATTAATACACAAACAAGTATAATAAAATTGTTTCGATAATAATATAAATATGATATAATAGTAATAAAGCTATTAATAACCAGGCATCGAAAACAAGAGTGTCAGTGCGTAAAATTCCAATCTAGAGCCATAGCTACAGCCACAGCCCAGCCTCATAACATAACAACATACTGAGATCATTGAATACTGTGCAAACACAAAATCCCTCTATTATAGTACATTGGATTGTACAACGGTGAGAACAAATGAGATTTTGTGCTTGTTTTAGCAGAAATATTAGCATTAATTAGCATACGCATTACACTAACGACTATAGCAACTCAGCCTATGCCTTTACCTACTATACTATACACTTGGGTATATTATATAGATACACATACGTCTGTATGTATGTATGTATACACTACAATGTAGGTTATTACGTATTTTCATATGTAAACCAATACATTTATAAAGATACCTGTTACAACGTAATACTGATATATTGCTATATTTCGCTGAAAGCCTACTGAAATAATGTAAATATTTTCCTTCTGTCACTGACAATATTTATTTTATTAAGCATACTAATTAATTCATTTTTTAATTATGTTGTACATATAAACTACGTTTTAACATTATTATTTACAACTTGAATATTTTTTAAATGAAATTTAACAATTTTTTCTTTCATTATTTAACAAAATAATATTCCAAGCATTCAATATTTTTATAATTAATGCAACATGTATTGCATAACAACAAATTTATAAGATTTTATTGCTTCTCCCGGTCAATATTTTTTTTTTTTTTTTT
>CM008233.1:2334258-2352179 GCA_002278615.1 Pogonus chalceus | reverse complement strand
TAATATCACAACGAGGCGGCAAAGAAAAAATCAGAACAAGGCGGCGCGGTCAATCATTTTGGCTCACCTGTATATATCATATTTAATTATCCAGTAAAGAAGTTACCAACACATCAAATCGCAAATATGTGGGTAACAGTTAGTTTCCATACATTATTTAAAACTATAATTTGAGAATTTTTTTTGGATCTGTTAAAACTTTAATATCTTTAACATTTTTATGAAAACAAGTATTAATAATAAAAACTATCTTGTTCAACTCCTATAAGAAATAGTGTTGACCATATTTGTACACTATCAACTATAATAATAAATAATTATTACTTTTAAAATATTTTCAATTAAAAATTAGCATATTTATTAAAATTGATTTAAACAATAAAAAAATATTGTCATATCACTGGAATAGTTTCTAGAAAACATGTAATAACATGCATGTAAGTAATGAACACATGATTTGATGTGTTATATGCAGTTTGTAGTAACGAAATAAAAATAGACTGTTAGCAGATGTCATTAATTATTTACGGGAATGTTGTAGTATCATCTGCATTGCGGTGATATGAATGTATGGTATATTTGTTGTACAGAACCGTATTAAAAAGTTTTCTTTTTTAACTTTATTAATATTTATGAAATTTGATTTGCGATGGAATTTAATATATTAACTTTTAATGGAATTTTGATTGATAACTCATAAATTAAGTGAATAATTTTACATTATAATTACTTATTAATTAAGAGCTGTTTCTTTAATGTGGGATGCACATCCTAATACGGGATTATGAATATAAATATGACTTATTTAGCATTTATATGACTTTTCCTGGCGATAAAATCATCATTCAATTGTTTAAATTCTTTTGTCCACGAAATGATTAGTCACTGAGCGACACTATCTTCACTCTTATTAGCAAATAAATGGCCGATCCCATATATCTTTGAAAGGAATTCAAAGAGTGTACATAAAATCCGTTCCGTCTCTGTAATTCAAGTCCCGTACTTAACCGGTTAACTGTGAACTAATCATCCAGGTTGTGAATTAACAACGACCTTGAAAAATCGACCATCATTACCGGTAATTATAAAAATATACGCGGAATGTCAAACTGTATAATGCATCTGCTTTGCTTACATGTATATCCTTGTATGTGTAGATTCTGTATGACTATGTTTTAGTTTGTTTGAATATAGTTGTGAGTTGTTTGTCGTAGCAGTATTAAACCGGAAACACAGTTATGCTAACAACTGCGAAACGGTTTATTTTACAGTATATTATTTATTATAATAAATAAAATAGATTTATTGTGAACTATTTATGTGCAATATTTATAAACAATTAGTTTATCGCAAATAAATAACTTTTTATTGATGACAGAATTTCCAAAATATATTCTATAAATGTTATAGGACAAATTTAAGGTTAAATTTTACAAGTTTAAACAGGAAAAGCTTATAATTTAGTCTTTCATTAATAAATGTTTTATTTTTATTAGAATATATAGAATTTCTATTGTTTCCTACTTAAAATTTAATGAAATTAAAGTTCATCTAATGATCTAGAAAGTTTCAAACATAACCATTAAAATATCCGGATACTCTTATAAACTAAATCATCAAATATGTAGAGTTTTATGTCAAGTCAATGTTTTTGCTATCATCTTCATTATGTTTGTAATTTATCCTTCGATAAAATCAAAATAACTACATTTTCCATGACATAATTCCGTCATATTCATAGTAGAGAAGTCAAAAGTGACTCCAATCATATTTATGTGCTAGTACATCAAAAGTAATAAGTCATTTATATAAATACTTTGTAATGATTTCACCTTAGACATTTCATTTCTCTTATGATGATGTCATTTGGTAATGTCTAATACTTTAGATTTAAAACTAGGTTATGTAGGAATTATATTTTTGATAATTTAATTTATTTCAATTTTAAAACAATTGAAGCAGGTTTATTTCTTGTTTCTTCAAGTTGGACATTTTAATTCTTTTAAAACTTAAATTTGAAAAGTTTGACAATTTAATACTAAGATAAAAATTATGAAATGAATTAAAAAATTTGGTAATTCAATCTGTAATTGCTTAAATTATCTTCTCAGGGTTGATTGACTAGTTTCTTATTTATATGTATATAATACTTTTATTATACATAAGTAAATGACATTTTAATTTAGCAATTAATTGTATACCTGACATATTTTATTTCATAATATTTAATTCCAATTTATTTTTGCATAACACCGTATCTTTTTGCGTATATCATTTCTGAAAAAAACTATATATTTTACACATATCATTAAAAAATTCTTATGAAAATTATAGAATGTATTTATATTTAATTACATTGTAATATAATATTGCGTCATTAAATTATTTTGTTTGTTTATATCGTATTTTATGAAAATTATTGCTGTTAGAAATAATTAATTTTTTTTAATATTCTTTATATTTTTTATAACCTCGAGATAACCAAGTCGAGATACTACAATATTATCTTGAACTTCAAATCAAAATTTAAAGGGCTTTGCGTATGTCATGGTAATATCACAATTTCATCGTCTCGGTTGTTATTTAAATCTAATTTTTTAAAGTTTTTATGTTTTAAAACTCAAAATTTTACGTATAGTTAACTGCATTTAAGTAGGATAGTTTATTGCAATGCTGAAGCTAATTCTGGTAGTACCACAATTTCGTTGTCTCGAGGTCATTCAAAACGAAATTTTAAAATGAGTTTTATTTAATTTAACTTCAAATTTTGGATATAAATAAAAAATAAGGAAATATTAAAACTTGATAGTTTTTAGTGATTATTTTATTAAAATAAAAATTTTAATATTAATGACAACCTGAATATAAAACATTTAACTAATACTTTATGACCTCAATTGCCAAATAAAGATAATAAAAATTCCAAAAACATAAAAGATCAGTGTTAATTAGTAGAAGTTAATTAATAATATATTATTCTCGGCATCGTGAGCAAATCATGTTTCACACGTTCTCGCAACTAAGGCAAATTCACGTGTCACTTCAAATGGCAATAACCACCCGCAAATGGTAACATTCAAGCTGTTCAAGAATTTCACCTTACATTGCTCGTTATTTTTTTCATTCTTTCAATTCTAATAACCTTTTACACTTCAACAATGTATTTATATGTTTATCTGCTGCGTAATAAAAAAACAACACGCATTGATAACATACGACCTTGACGATGAGACACTTTTTGTGACGTTGTAATGACCTTGAATGGTAATAACTGAAAATAACAACTATGAATATAGTAACGTATATTTCTGTTATACATTTTAATGAATAGTTTATAATATTGGTAATAAAACAAATGATTTATGCTTATTTTTGTAGACAGGCAAATTGTCTTTTTTATTATTTTCGCTATCTAGTTTTTTTCTAAGAAATATGCTAATACTTACAAAGGATGTCTTTAGTCTAGCATATAAATAACTGCATATAATATGCTTTTTTTTATCCATTGAAGCATAAACATTTCTACGAATTATTGATGTTTTCAAAATACATTATATTAGTCTAGTGGAGTAGGTTAGTTATTTCTTTAATTTAAAAATTCAAAAAACAAAACATTTATGATCCTTGTTATTTGGCCACAAAAACTTTACAAAGCAAAAACATTCTAAGAAAAATAATTATTTCGGTAGGAATATTTACAAATACGGATTTATGAAAACCAGTTAAAATAACTTTGAGAAAAAACATATCAATATAATCTTCAATGGAAAAAAAGATAAGAAAGATCAAAAGAAATTGAGAGAAAATCTATGCTTAAGGGGATTTAAAAGCTAATAAGCTTATAATATTAGAAACAAACACAAAAAGAATTAGAGAAAAGTTGTTAATAACACAAACAACAAAGAACTAGAAGGAAATATAAACAAACTTTCAATAATTATTAAATATATAACAACATAACAGTACAAACATCTGTAGTATTATTTTGGCATCATTAAAAAGAAAATATTTAAATATATAAATTATAACCTATCTTTTGAAACTTATCCGGTCATTATCAATCGACATTGTAACTACAATGTTTGTTTACTTTGGCGAAAATGTATTATTTTTTTGGAATAATTTCAAAAGTCATGTATATAGTTCTAAAAATTTGCACAAGCCAAGAAATGTTTTATGCATGTAATATTTAACTTTAATAGTAAAATTAAATTTATATAACGATAGGTTTATTAATAAAATTAATATTTAAATAAAAAATAATAATTCAGTAGAGAATAGGACCCCTGATGTAATGTAATGTTACGTGATCTTGGCAGAACCTTACCTGTTTTGATGTATATGACAAGTTATTTGTAATTAAGCGTATAGTGTTGTCGTAAGATGTGTAATATGTGTTTTAGAAGATTGACGTGTAAATTTAATAGAGTAATTTTACATTTATAATAACGGGATGAGTGACGCATAAAATCGTAAAATAAATCAACAATATTTTTGGGTTATATACACACTAAAAACAATTTATGTTTATATTCGTGTTTTATATTTAAGAAAACGACTGCGTTATGTATTGGACATGTAAGTTTTAATTTATTTTATTTTAAATACTGTATAATATTTTCTTGCTATTTTATAATAAAAATATACAATTATTCTTATTTAAGCGTGGAGTTATTGTCTGTAATGTTTTGCTTACATATTATGCCTAAAGGAGTGGAAATAAATTTTTGTTATTTATATAAAATGCATACTGTATAAAAATAAATGTTACTACGTTACAATATAATACGCACGCTTGTACCTGTCCATTGCGTGTATCATAAGAATGTTAGGGACAAGAAACCATATCACGACTTCTCTTTCGTTCCATGTAGTAATTTTCTACACTTCAACAAATTTTATTCATATCATAATATAATTTAAAACGTGTTGTTAATTTTATAAACAAACGCACGCCACTGAATGGAATGTATAAAACAGAAGATTTTTTAAAATGGTCATTTGTAACTTGATCCAAATTTTTTATAATGTCTCATTTATATGCAGACATGAATCAACGCTTTTTTTTTTATTATTACAATAACTGCAAGAAGTTTATTTATAAATTTTATCTCAAATAAGCAGTTTAAATTTCACAACTGCATTTTAATTCATTATAATTTCAAACAAAATACGAACTACATTATATGGTTAATACCAGATTATTAAAATAATAAAATTCTAAATTATAAGAGCGAAAAATTTCGTATGAATAATGAACTAATTTAAATAAAAAAATTGGTTATAATTAATATGCAAAAACGGTCAGTAGAATAACAAACCTAAATGATATGAATGAAAAAATTTCGAGTAATAACAATTTTATAGTTTATGTGTAAGCATAAAAGTGTAATAAAATTTTATGGTACATAAAGTCTGAATTATTTAATTAAAAATACTATGTAGTATATTATAACTAATAAAGATTTATTTAATTTATAACAAAGTATTAAACAATAAGTAGATATTATTTGAATGAACAAGTTTTAAATATCAAAAATTTACAAATTCAGTGTCAAGTGTTAATTAACCTTAAAATATTTTTTAATAAACTTTGTTTTAAAGAATCTACCCTTATTTATAAGCAGTATACATAAGATATCCATTATATTTTCTCTATATATCAGAGTATTTTATCTCATCCATCATTTTACGTCACACGTTGTATCAAAATCACAAGTAACGCTTTTTATTATATTTGGTGCAACGTCTTCATCTTGTAAAAGTATTTTTATGTTACAAAATTGTATTTAAATAAAACTAAATTAAAAATTAAACAAAAACAAAATTACTTCAGACATAAAGAATAAAAAAAAAACTGAAGTTTATTTTTAGTGTTAAATTAAAATCTTTGCTCTATTATTAATAATATTTTTAAAGGTCAAATTCTGACAGTTCAGTAATTTCATTGATTAATATTAGGAAATTTTGCATTAGTAAATTGGCAAAAATGTCCTTCGTAGCTGCGGAAAACATGTATTAATTAATATAATATATTTTAATGTTTCCTAGACTTTTTATAGATGTTTTCGTTAATGTTATTTAAAGAATCAAAAACAAAGTTTCATGTAAATATAGATTTGACACATTTGATTACGTAACATTTAATTTTATTTACTTTATAAAATATATTTACTAGATAATTTAAATTTCTTATATTAAATCTAACAGAGTTCTTATGCAACATTAAATTTATTTATTATAACAATTAAGAATCAAATCTTTGATACATTTTGTATAAGTTCTTCTCATTATTTTGCATTATTTTACATGTTTATCATAGTTTTCTAACCTCTTATTTTTTTATCCTTTCAGAATTTTTAATTTTATTCATTAAAAATTTAATGTAGGCGGCCAGATAATATATTTTGAATCAATCTACTAAATATTTCATGCATTTACAATTAGTGTTGAGCATGAAAAAGAGATTTCTTCGAGTTGCTATAAATAAATATAAAAGTTTTCAATTTGTGAAAATGTAACAATTTTGTCCTTCACATCGTTTATAAACGATATGGTCACAAAATATTGTTCAATTGCCCATGAAATTTGATAAAACTCAATCATGATTTAATGGGGTATTGGTCAAGCTATAAGATATTGATACGGTCAATTTACTACTTTGTTGTTGCAATGATTTACCTGCAATGCATACATACCAGTTACTAAGTTGTAATACAATGTTGCGTTTGCTGAAAACATTTTTTAAACTGACATACAGCCTGACATAAAAATAATCTAAAATGCAAAAGTATCTAAATTTGAAAAATGCATGTGACACTCTAAGTTCCATCATCTAAATGCGAACGCTTCTAAAGTGGTGGCTATCAATCAAAATGTTCCTTTTGACTATCGTCGCATCTAGGGCCCCAGGTGTATGTTAAATATATTGATATTATAGTAGGATCTCTTCTAGATTTTCATAAATTTGAATTTAGGCTTAACTTTTTATTTTATTTAAAAAACATATATATATTTAGTTGTTAAAGATGATAATGCTATCATAATTAAATGATTCTCAGACTTTCAAGGGAATTATTTATTCCATTTTGACAAAATCTACTTAGATAGAATTTTGAATATAAAGATCTTTTTCTGTTTCCTTTATATTCATTATATCTTTATAACTTTATTGCATTGTATACATACAGTTTAAAAGTCTTGTCCAGGGTCCACCAAAAGCTAGTTACGGCCCTGCATGAAACAAATCTAGCGAATAGAATTAGTGCAGAAAGTCTAAATTTGTTCAGAAATTGTGATGGGAGCATAAAATACTCCAAATATTTTAAAATCGATGAAAGATGAAAACCTACAACTCGAAAAGGAAATATTGTTTTAATAATAATATTCCATATAAAATACTGATATAATTAATTAGAAAATGATGCAATATTAATGAAACATTAAAATTATAAGTTATTGCGTTATTCCAACTTCCCGGATAATAAAGTACAAACAGTTCCTTATTATACCATTATTTAGATTAAAATCAACTATACTCGCGTATAATATCAATGGTTGATCATAGTATGTTGTGGGTGATATGTTATGACGTCACAGTTCCCTGTTGTCGCTCTGTAATGGAAACGGAAAATTGTAAGTTGCGGAGTGCGTGCATCCTTCTTCCGGTTTGTTAAATTATCTTTTCCTGCGTTTGTCGTTCGCTTATTTGGTTCACCTTCGTCATTATTATACCATAACACTTTTCATTCTTATGTATTTCCAATAGATGGCTGTATATACCGTGTTCAAACTTGTTACTATTCAATGTAATAAAATTTTGTTTTTGGCGTGGTTCTTCTAATTTAGATTATTGGCTTTCAACGTATGAAATTTAAGAGTCAATATTTTCCGTTTGAATAAGTTATAAATATAACCTCAAAATAAAATGACGATTTATATTTATGCATAATGATGATTGTTACAGATTGGTGTCGTTTTCCCAGGATGAAATGCGCGTGTATGGATACGAATAGCTACGAGCGGCTACCCAGTGTGGGTGGCTTCCTGGCGCTAAGTGCACTAGTTGGTGCCACCGCCGAAGACAAAGACAACTCCACTGAAAAACAAGTATGTAATGTTTTTATTCTATAATTATTGTTATTTATTTGCTTTGTATTTCCTTTATTTCTTATAATTTCAACTAAATTTATGTGTTTTCATCTGGATGCGTATTATTTATGATGCTTACTAACAATTTTATTGCAAAATTTAAATTGAACAAAGCAAAAAACCTTGTGTTTATTATTTATAACCGTTTTTATACTATAAATATATAAATTGCGTTAAATTTCTTTTCATCTTTGTTTATTTTACTAATTTAAATATTATTTGTTTAAAATAAACTTTTAGTTTTGCTAAAATATATTCCAAAATATTTATTTTACATATTTGTTCAATATACTGCAGCGTTTAAAATATACTTAGGCTGTCATTGACCAAAGTTTTGGTAATAATTCTTCCGGTAATGGCCAAGTTGTGGAAAAAACATTTTTAAAGTTTCCTGTGCAGGTAAAAAACATCAAAAATATATCATAGTAAATTTTTTCTACTTCGTTAACTTATATATGACATATTTGTACGTCATTTAATATTTAATTAATAATTATTTTTAAATTTATTAATAAAAATTAATTATTATTTTTTAAATCACAATAAAAATGTTTAATAGCGCACATAAAGTTTTATGACGTCATATCCTTTAATGACTAAACATACATATTAAATATAAGTTATTTATAGTAAATTTGTAAAGGTAGTACGCCTTTGTTTGCGAGGAAGGGTGTCCTTACTATAAAATTTTGCAGTTTGCATAATTATTTCATACATTTATAATTATAAATTCGTAAGATAAATTATTATAATTTATACAAATAAAATATGTTATATACTTTCGGGAATTATATTTCACTTCCTTCCTGTTTGCGAGAAATTAAGTGACGAATTAAACCATGTTTAATTTTTAATTTTAACGAATTCTTTCATTTAGTAATGACTAATTTTGTTTAATGCTTGTTTAAACTGTTACCTTTGTAGTTAGTCAATTATTTAAATATTTCCAAAGCCTTCTGTTTTCATCAGTTGAATGAATTATCTCGTCGTTTGAAAAATACATTTCATTTAATTCCTGAAAGGTCTTTCACTTTTTGGATTAAATGCCTGTATTTAGAGCCCTTTGCTACATTTTCGTAAATGTTAAACATTTAAAATTTTCAAATACACTTAAAAACATTCATTTGCGTATGGAAACTAATTCTTCGCTGAAATATTTTGTATTAAACAAAACTTAAGTGTTCTTGTTATAGGATCTGCTACTTTTTTTAATTGTATTTCACTTTGCATTTTATTTAATTTCTTTTAGTTTAATTAGCAGATTACAAATGCATTTTTTTACCCTTCATTTATTTGTGAATTTTTTATTCTCGCTTCTTCACAGCATCGTTTTATATACCTATAAATTGCGATGGGAAATTATTAAAGATCGCACGCTTTCTGATATGTTTTTACCAATTTTTTACGAAGTGATTTAATAAGATTATTAGCCTCCAAAATGAACATGTCTAGAAAAAAATTATATTATAAAATATGTAAAAATATAAATTAGATTTAAATCATGTACTTTTACTTAAAATGAAGCATGAAGCTAATGCGGTAAACATTATTTTCGATCTTCTCGGTCTAGTGAAAGCAAACATATAGTCGTCGCCACGAAGCAACGTAATTACATTGTAATAAGCAGATATTTTACTTCGTTATACGTTATAATCTTTTTAATCTTCTTAACGCTTCTCAATAATGTGAAGTACGTCACAATTTCATTTGAAAAATTATTTATGCAGTGTACACAGTTTTTGTTTATATTGGTTATTACTTTAAAACGTTTTAGATCGCGGGGCGGTACCATGTAAACGTACAATAATTACGCAATTGCACTGTTTCGTGGCGACAACTATAGACATTATTTTCATGCTTTATCAAAAATGTTTTTGTGTTTGCTTTTTGATTAAACTTTAAGAGAATGTATTTTATTTATTTAGAAGTAATTTAGATTAGAATTTTAATAAAATGCAATAATAAAGATGAAAAATTATTAATTTGTAATAAATATTTCATACCTAAACAAATAAATGAACAAATGTGTAAAATAAAATTTGGATATATGCCATAATTTCATATAGAATATTAATACCCCTGACTTTCTTGAATATATTAAAGACGTAGTGTTATGTTTTTAATATTTCCGTTCTAAATACGAGAATATAAATTAACATGAATATATCTATGGTATGTTGTGGTTTATTTGAATAAATAAACTATTCACACATATGTGAAAACACATACAATATCAAATCTGAAAATATCATCTATTCAACTATTAAAACATATGTAGAATTATTAATTTGGTTAAATTTGTTGATGTAATAAATAGAAAGTTTTACAATTAGTGAGATAGGTCATGATATTTTTGAAGATATTTATGTTTATCTAAGTTTTATGTGTGAGTAATTTATTGTTGCAACATGTAAATATTTTATTTTATATACGAGGTTACTAAATAATTTACATATTTTTAAGTTCTTGTTTCTATTTTATAGCGTTGTAATCTAATCGTTTTTACGGTATTAGGAAATCAATAAATGTTTTTTATTACTGATTTATTTATTTATTAGATATTTTTGAATAATACAAAAAGAATAAATACATTTTTTAGGGTAGTTATTTAACAATAGTATTACATCGGTTGATAATTAACACAATTGGATTTTAATTAATTATAATGAATGATTACAGGAGGAGCTGCTGTTCTATAATGATGATGGCAGTTACCAATCAGTCGTTGTCGAACGTAATTTATGTGCTAGCGATTTATGTCAATTGCTAGCACTCAAGAATCGAGTGTCTAAAGATGTCAGCTGGACTATTGTTGAACATTGGGTCGATCTGGGACTTGGTTAGTTATTCACTATTTTATTTCTATTTATTTCTTATTTGAATCGAAGATGATGCATTTATTTCTTACTGGAATCTTTCATATATTTGTTTGTATTAACTAGAAAACTTAGGTTAGAAATTCAAAATAATTTAATTTTGAAATTATCTTGTAACAAGTTTTTCTTAAAAAAAAGCGGATGGACATTTTGATTAAGAAATTTTTTTTTTTTTGCATAAATACAGAGGCTCAAAAACTCGTACAGCAAATAATTCAAAACATTTATGTAAATTAAGACTTTTTACTATTTTTTACCAAAATTGAAACATTTTAAAATATTTTAAGCTAATTTTAAATAAATTAATAACTTTTCGGAAAAAATATTAAACCTTAAAGTTTTTCAAAACAATTTTTTTCCTGCTAATATTAATATTTTAAACTGTACGAGTTATAATTTTGGAATAATTTTTATTTAATTATTTTGTTTTATAAGTTGAATGTTCTCAAATTTAAGGCTTAAAATAGTGAAATTAGAAATATAATTATGAATTTTTCAAACAGAACAAAATAATCATTAGTTAAATAAAATTTATTTACGTACTATGAATATATAATTTATAACGGATTGTTAATTTACTACAAATTTTAGTTCTTAAAATAGTTATATCTACATCTTATATTTAATTTAAATGTACATAAAAAATTACAAAGTATTTTATTTCAAAAACCTTAAATTTATTTATATCTACTGTGTATTTAAAAAATTATTATCAATTTTGTTCTAAAAAAAAGTTTTGTAATATTAACATACAACAATTTTTTTAGAAAAAATTCCATTGATTAAACAAACAAAGCTAAAATAAATAATGAATAAGTGCAAAAACTAAACTCAAATAAATGAAGAAAGCGTAAATACAAACAAATAAATGTTAATTGTTTCAGTTTTAATATTTTATGGTAGAGAAAATTTGTATAAGCTGACTAGAGCTTAAAACATTTTATATTTCACCATGGTTGTTTACTTTCTCGATATGAACACAAACAACTAACTCATTTATCTCTCTTCAACTCGTTTTATATAAATATATTGTTATCTTTGTTATACTGATGTTTTCTTTGCGTCACAAACAGTTGAAGCCGTGATCTCTTCGTTTGTACTCTCCGCATATAATACTATAAATAACATTTGTGGTAATTAAGCATTTAAATTAATTTTGTAATTTGATGCACGAAAAACTTTTGTTTTCCTGTATGTTTTTGATATCAAAGTTGGAACAAAAATAAATTGTATTTCATTAATTAAACATTATAATTTTATGTGCTTGACAGTTTAATATTTTTGAGGTTATACATTATTTCAATTGTTTTTACACATTTAAATTATTAAAACGAAAAGTTAGTTAAATACTGATATATTTTCATATTAAAAACATAATTTATAAATAGACAAATTTATTGCGCGATTCAACAAATAAATAAATTATATTACAGTTCTATTTATATTAATAAATTTCTCGAATCTTGGATTATAAATTAAAACTAAACAAGTAAAAACCCATTTCGAAAGAACAACAATGTAATAATTTCTATGTAAAATGGAGTTCATTAAAATTACTTCTTGGAAATAATGTATAGACAAATTAACAATTTAAAATATGCATCATATGTATTTTAGTTTGGAAATGATGGGTTTTTTGCATTTTTATTTATTGCCAAATTGTAAGTAGATTAAGAATATAATTTATTACAGAAATTTAAGCTCAAAATATAGTTTTAATTAATTTTACTCGATGAAGCTGTAGGTAATAAAATTTGAAAATATCTACAAGTGATCTAAAAGGGTCGGGGTATTTCCGAAGTTTGGAAACCTCTCGAACATTTCAATCGCAAAATTTAATCGTTGAAGATGGTCTGTTGGTTTAATTCTTGCATAAGCTGAACTTTGTAGGGTTTAAGATGCAAATCCTTCCTTATAATTCTTTGTAAAGACGATTTTCGAACTTTAATTCTTGACCCGTTTAGGACACCTGTGTATAACAGTTAAATTTAATCAAGAACAATCATACAAATTTATATTTTTTCGTTAAAAATTTTATAGCTCTACCGTTTAATAAAAGGGTGCTGTTTAAAATAACATTGTAATTTTATTTCATATTTTATAAAATATTAAAATATTTTCTTAGTTAATTTGATGTGTTTAGCTATTGTTCTCAACAGAATATATTCTTAATTTAAAAAAGTTTACAATTTGAATCATTGAATATAAAGTTTTGATACAGTTAAAAAACTTTGTAACGGCAAATTATTATTTTTGAACAGTATTATAAAACGGAAAAGATACATAAATAATATTTCGGAATATTTCCAAATAATGTAAATACCATTAATACGTACCATAGAGTTGTATACACTGATTTTAAAAATACATATTTGCATACACGCAGAAACACGTGGTTTATAGAAACACGCACATATGTAAATATAGTCACTACGTACAGGTGTTCTCTACCTATTTATAACTTGTTTTGGTTCGTTCAGTTCAAAGCTTTTAATCTCCACTGTGTTTAAAATATATAAAAATGATAACACGTTGTTCAGCGTACGTATTTGTTTACTTTGCAATTTTATAGTTTGTTTTAAATCCTTTTGTGAGTACCATCATAGATAGCTGTGCTTCACACAGTTGATAATGTTTTGTTTTAACCTTTGTTTATATTTTGATGACTATATCAAACTTTTATTGCTATATTTATTTTAAAACATGCAATTCAATAGTGAAACTTTATATTTTATTTATTTCTAATTTTAATTTCTCTTACGTTGTTGATTTTTATTATGATAATATTTACTTTTCTCGAAGTGTTTTTAACATAATACTTATTGCAATTGTAATTTATTTTTTTTATCTGGTTCCATTTTGTTGACATAAAAATGTAATAACATGTTATTTACTATTATAATTTGTATTCATGCTGTGGTTAACTATGGTTATTTTTTTATAATTTATTACAATGTATGTAAATACTTTCAGATTTATAAATAATTATTTAAATTTTCCTATTTTATTTCTTTATAAAATATAAATTAATTAATGCATTGCTTGTGCAATGCAGTTTGACGATAATAAATATATCGAAGAATATAAAAAATGTTTATCATATCGTTTAAGATATAATTTGAAAATACAACGGCAAAGTAGTAAACAACATTTTATTTTAAAAACAAACTACAACATTGATAAATATATAAAATATAGAAGCTAAAGTAACATGTAACCTAAATAATGGTGTTTACTTATTTAAAACAACTCGTAAGAAAAAAAAAAAAAAAAAAAGAACCACGCTTCATACGAACAAATATACTCTCATACAACATGTATATATGTTTATGACAACTTTATTGACAAGTCCACTCTGCTATAGGCAATAAAATTCCTTTGAAAGTCTATAGTACTTGAGCTCAATGGGTTCATAAAATACCGTATACATAACATTGATGCTTCCATTGACCTTTTACTTAGTTTACTAGAATTTAGTTTTGTTTCATTCATTAACCTTGTGCTTACATATTTTCTATTTATTTCCATTTTCTATAATATTATAAACTATGTTGCATTTTATATAAATAGTTTACATATTTATCTGTTCAATTTAAAATATGATATCTGTAAGATTTCGTTATATTGAAATATTTTAATTTAATATTAAATTACAGTAGCGCTAAAAATATTGCGACTATTCGCATAATAAAACACAAAAATTACCTGCATTTAAGAATTAAGACTGCTTTAATTGAGTATTGTATTTTTCTTTTTTATTATTTCTGACTTTTAATAATTAAATTTCAAAAAAAAAAAATTAATACAGTACAAATTTTTGTAATGTATAATCGACGCCACGAAACAATGTAATTGCATAAATAAATACGTTCGTGTATTTAATTTAGCAACAACGATTTTTTCAGAACACATAAAACGTTGCAAACCGTAAGACGGTACCATGTAAACGTGCATTTATTATGCAATTACATTGTTTCGTGGCGTCGACTATATTTATTCATTTTACGTTAAAAACACTGCAGTTCAGCTACTGCAATTGATCTAAAAACTAAATCTTGATATTAATACGAATTATGAAAGCTTTCAGTTATTAGTAAGATAATTTCAATTTAATTTTTTATAAAAACAAATTAATATCATTTTTCAGAAAATAAAACGTATTTAATAAATTTAAACTAAATTCAAAATAGAAAGAAAAATATATTCACTTTTAAATTTTTTGTAACTGAATCAAATTGAAGATTAAAAATTACATATTTACAAGTGAAGCACTTAATAAATCATTAGATAACATCAATTATTTATTTAACTTGCAGTTAAATATTTTCTTTAAAATAAATTTGAGTTTTAGCAGCGTTTTCCGATATAAGTTCTAAGTAAATGTAAAGAAATTTGTTTTAAAATTATCTTTAACTGTAGTTTTTAAATAAATAATTAATAGGTAATATTTTAATTACACATTTATGAATATAATTAATAAAATTTATAGCGAAATAAATTTTATATCATCTATTTAATATATCATTACCGTTTATTTAATTATAATTTAACTCTACTGGACATATACTGCAAAAATTATTAACAATTGTAATAATAAATTTCATTTACATACATGTAATGACTTGTATATATATACACTTACACATTTAATGTTAACGTTAATTATATACATTCGTGTTATTATTTACATTTATTACTTTTTATGTTTGTTTTTATATTTATTATTATAGATAAATCATTTAACTGTAAGACTTATACTTTATGGTTACATAAAATTTTTTTCATTCAATTTTATCACATTTTAAGTATTTATTACTAAATTTAATATATAAATTATTTTTAATTGTTAATTTTTTTTTAAATATAGTATTTTTAGTTTACTTTGTTTATTTCATTGAAAGCAGAAATAGAAATTTCTCATTTTAAAATAATTAATTAATTATACTGATAAGTCTACACTATCAAATATATCAAAACATTATTTGTGATATAACAAAGATTAACAAAAATATGAATATCTAAATTCTTTAGATAGAATATAAAGGATTTACATTCCTTTTTTTCAAAAATATTTATAGAAAAAGTTGATTTATCAGCTGCTAATTATTAAAAAATGATTATTTTAACACGATTTAAATAAAACAAATAATTATTTATTTATTTCTATTTAATAAACTCATGTTTTAGAAACAAGAAAATATTAAGTATTCTATACTAAATATTATGCATTATAAATTTATTATTTATAGTAAAAACAAATGCATAATACATATAACATAAAAGTACCATTCAAGACAAAGTATAAACACAAAAATTAATAATTTACCAAAAACCATAAAAACTCCATATCAGATAACAAGAAATGGGGTTCTTATTGCTGCATCATTCTATAAATAAAATATACTAAACGTGTATACATCTTATATTTCTCCTGGAATAAAGGTGGGAATTCGCTCCCATGGGACACACTTTGCGAGAACATTAGACGAACTCTCCAAAGAAAAGTTTTACCTTTAAACATATTTATGATCAAAATATCACGTTTTTTTCTACTTTTCAAGTTGTTTCTTCGAGTTTACGCGCTGTAATATGAGAGAATTTGTGTTTTGAGTGTTTATACAACGAATAAATATAAATTGGACACGTTTAGACCAGTTTAATATATTCAGGATCCTAATATTATATAATTTTAAATAAAAAACTGTTTTTCGTGTTGATTTTATAATTTTATGTTCCTGTAGATATGCAGCTAGCGCAACAAATATGTTCAGAGAGAAGTCATCGTTCAGAAATGTGATTTATTTTCCGTACTATACCTAAATAAAGTTGTAAAAGCTGAAAATATTAACAATGCAAAATATCTCCCCTTTTTTATGCGTTTCAATTTACACGCCGTTGCACAGTGGTTAAAACATAGGGTTGAAAGTACCCATAAACATAGACAAGAGCATAATAAAAGGTGCAAAGTGTTGAACGTAAATCATTATGAAATGTGATGTTTTTATGATGCAACTGACACTGACAGTAAACATTAAATAACTGGACATTGAATTTCTTAATATTTTTGTTGTTTTTATTAAAGTTAATAATAGTTCTTGCATAAATAACAAGTGACAAATTTATTATAACAATTAATTATGAACAAGACATCAAGTAGTTCATGAAGTAAAGTCTTTATTCATAATATAGCATATCAATTGTTTATTTGTAATATATTCAGTTGCAAATAAACAGTTGGCCACGCAATTTGAACATAAATCTTTATTTTATATAAAAATCCATTCATTACATTAATAGACATCAACTCCATATGAGATAGCGGAAGTAAATGTAAATTAATAATCGTAAATGTCACCAAGAAGAACTGCAAGATTAATGGGCGGTTTGCTACACTGTACGAAATTAATATGATATACCTTGAATATATTGTAATTTATTAGTATTGATTTCTTATCATATATACAATTATTTTTTTACGTAAAATTACAATCTGTATCTTAAACTTTAAATTTAAATTCCAATATGAAACATTGTTAGTTTTTCAAACAGATTATAAATTGGACCAGTTTAAGGGAAAATAAGTCTAAGAATGCCTTATAAATAATATTTTTATTTGTACTGTATTTAAATTAAAATTACAGTGTGAAAACTAATAGTTTTAAAGTTATTTGCCAGTGGAAACTATGAGTTTTTAAAATACGGCCATCCCTCAATTTACCCGAAATATCAGTTTCATGTGAATTTGTTTTACGCGAATGAAAATCGTGTAAATAGAATTTATAGTCGGGGCGCGAAACAGTGTAATTACATAATAATAAATAATGTGAAGTACGTCGTAACTTTATTCGAAATAGTTATTTGTGTATTAAGAGCGCAAAGTGGGACATTGTCGAT
>CM008233.1:2313293-2327869 GCA_002278615.1 Pogonus chalceus | reverse complement strand
TTTCATTCATTTTTTTAAATATAAATAATGTATAATAAATAATTTTTTTTTTTACTGCAATAATAAATATTAATAATTTACAATTTATTTTATATAAACAAAATAAAATAACTATTAATTTATTTCATATAAATAATGATTATAAAACTATTTTCTATATTTATTTATATAACAAATGCTAATTTATTAAATAAACTTTTCTATTAAGAATAATAATTCCGCTATATTATTGTTAATTACTATTTAATATAAACCACTGTATATTGGATGGAACTCTATTGATTGCCAAGGTTATGTAATGTAGTAGGGTTGACCAAAATGTGTTATTGAACGAACGGTATAATACCCGGGGTATTTATATAACGCTGATATATTTTTGCCTCAAATTGAATGAAATAACAATTTTGTAGCTTATTTTACTAATGGTAAATATTTTAACTATTATCCATAGATAATATTTGGATAAATTATTTATAATACCTGGTATTATAGTTAGCTATTGTTGTTATTATACATTGTGTTTGTTTATAATTTATATCTCCCTTAAGTAAACGAACAATTTTATAGGTTATTAAAATTCGTATAAATGTACATTTTTACAAAATATTTCAAAGGTATTAATTATTTTAACGAAACTAGACGAAATTACACAAAACGAAACACGCTTTATATATTTTTTTATTATGAATAACAAAAATTTCATTATCATTTTTGTAATGTTTCAAATTTTCCAGATTTCATTTGCATAACAAATTGTTTATATATATCGCGTTACGTAATAATGAGAGAGAAATGCTAAAAATGTATGGAATTTAAGCTTTATTATCTGCAGGTATTTTAATTTCATAATTTAATGAATTTTTCTGCCATCTCTTATTTATAATTAAAACATGAAATTTCTTTCACAGTTGGAAGGATCCGGTACTTTTTACGTTCCTAAATATATTATTTAAGAATATTTTCAGTTACATCAATTTGACTACGCTGTAGGCAATTTTAACAGGCGTAAAAAGTAATTTTAAAATATTAATGACTGTTTGAAATTTTTATGTATCCGTTTTAAATTTTATTTTTTATTTCATTTTAAATATATTTTCTTTAAAGTTTTTATAATGATATTTATTAAATTGTCAAAAACTGGTATTAACATGTTAAAAAGGATTTTCCTATTTTTTCGTATATCTCATTTTCTTTTCCATCACAAAAAATATCACTGTTGTTGTAACATTATTCAGTAATTTTCCAACATCAAAGAAAATATCTTATGTACATTTTCTTTAACAAAACATCTTTATCAGTACATTCCACTGTGAGTAAAAAATACATTTTTTCTATGTTTGTTTCCGTACTAAAACTTGATGGAGTGAAAAAAAAAAAAATGTTTTTGTGTTAAAAGAAAAAATTATCATTTTATAAGGTTGTCTTTATTTGTTCAGGCTTTTTAAAGCGAAATTCAAAATGGTGACATATTTGGCAGATAATTAATTTAATTTGAATATTATGTACCTAATTTTAGACATTTAAATTATCACTGTATAGTTTATTTCCTCAATAAAATAAATTTAATTTAAAGCACTTATTCAAAACTCTATTTATCATAAACAAATTGTCGCGTAGTTACATAACAATATCCTTAGTCTATTGATTTCTGTTTGAAAATTATATAAAATTTATATTCTTGGGATTAAACCATCACTTTACTCCCGAGGTACATAAATATTTATATATAATTTAACACCGTAATAAATTAAAAATATAATGGCAACAAAAAAGTCGTAATTATTTATCAAACTGAATAAGTAATTAAGGAAATAAAAAGATGTTTCGTTATTTTGAAATTCGACATTTTTAACAGTTGAACTCGTAATGAATGTTTTCGTAAGTTGGCCACCCCTGGCTTATATCCTTCATTAGAGACCCCATTTAGGAATATACATCCTCATCCTCGACTTGTGTTCTTAATAAACCGTAGCCCCTTCAATTTGGACACGTTTCCTGCCCTAAAAACCACCCTCACCTCATCGCAGATCACCACCCATAGTTTCGTCTTTAATTGGGTAATCACAATTTAATTGCACGTTCAGTTCGTTGCCCGTTGATTTTGCCTATCTTAACTCAGGTTTTATTATGATCATCTCTCTTTGACATATGCGAAATTGCGTATAAAATTATCGCCTATCTCTTTTGGTTTTTCCTTCTTATTTTATATTCTGTAAATGAGTGGAAATTAGATTTCAAATCCTGTACCAATTGTGCTTGTAAATTTCATTTGTGATTTAATTTCATTTTGGTGTATTCAGGATTTTCAGAAAATTATTTATTGATCAGTAAATTACGGATGTAATTCACTTTAATACTAATTGATTATAAGGCTTTATTATCATTAAAATCAGAATTTTAAATGAAATCTTTGATGTTTCACAATTCTAATATTTAAATTATTCTCTTTGCTAAAAATAAACAATTTTCTGTTGCTTCCCTTATAAATAAATAAAAATGTATAATTTAAAGTCAAATATATAAATTAATATAAGATTTGCGGAAGAATACTTAAGTATTTAATTAAAATTCTTATCTTTATTTACAATTTGATGCAATTTTCAACTAAATTTGCTTTTATAATTTCATCATTTAAAATGTATATCAAATTTTAGGAGATTTTCTTAATAAAACTTAAATAAACGTAATGATATGTATAAATACCGTACGTTCGCTATTGAACAACCGTACTTGCCATGCGCAGAATAAGGAGCATTGCCATTACCGTAGAATTAAGGGAAAATTTCAAATTCTTTCTTATATAATTGTTTTAATTTCAAGTTGTTATAATACTTTAATTTAAGAATAAAATTAAAAGAGAAACCACTTAAAATTTATAACATGATTTAATAATATAAGAAAGTATCAATTTCTTTATAAAATTGAAGTTTAAACAAAGATGAAACCGACACGTAACTAAATCCAGTTATTCAACGAAGTTTTCCTTAAATTTCTTGTCACGTATTTTCGTTCTTATGATATTGAAAATCTCTTGAAAAAGATTTATCATGAATATCTCAGACAGGAACATGTTCACGGAGAATTTATTTTTTTATTAACATAAAATAATGAACTTCTATTTCTTAGTGTGTATTTATGTAAAAATAGTAAATTGTATATTTATTTTTATACTAATAATTAGAAAATAAAAATTTCCGATCAATAAACAATTTTTTTAAACCGAAGATTAACATAATTATACTGTTATTTATTTTTGTTTCCATGCAGATAATTCTTGTTTTTTTTTTGTATTTATTTAAACGATTTTTATTGTTTATAGCAAATAAAAAACACTTATTATAATTAAATTATAGTTAGATATTTGATAGAAATAAAGAAGTTAAAATTAACATAAATACATAAAAAAGAACCATTACTTTAAATGATTGATTATGTAACGAAAATAGCCAAGCAAACTTAATGAAAAATATTCGTAAGACTAATGTAATTCTTCGCGTTATCTTTGAACATATGTTACAAGATATAGTAACATCAATTAAATAAGCATTACATTAGAATATAATTACATGAAACAAAGAATTACAATTTAGATATGAACAAAATATCGAATAAGGAACCATGATAAACGCGCATGCCTGACCCTGCAGCGTTCTGTCGATATCCTGGTGGTAACAAACGCAGCGTTGGCCCAGGTCAGGGCATGAGGACACTAACACCATTATATACAATCTAACGCTGCATGCTACCACGCGATACTTACTTGCATGCACATGCGCAACATGAAAACTATGATTCTATTGAGTTTTGTAGGTGTACAAAGGATTTAAGGTGTTCGGAATGTTTTAAATCTTATTTATACATATAGAATAATCCATTATTAATTAAATATGAGCATGGAATATAAATTTATTACGTAAACTTGTTATAACCGACGTTTAGCTTTGAAATATAATGTTTTTATGTATATAAAATAAATATTACAGTTTGAAGAGATTTTTTATAAAATTTAAATTAATTTTGGTTGACGATATGAATATTTATAAGGACTTATATAAAATATGATAAATTTTGAGAAATAAATAAATTACTATGATATAATTTTCTTTGTTTGAAAATTTTTTTTTATTATTGAGATTATAGTAATATAAAAATGAAAATTCAGCAAATCTCACGACATGAAATTAGTAATACCCGTAATCTAATAATACCATAATGTACTTAAACATATCTGTATACACGGTAATCTGCCAAGGATTATATCATGTCCTCGTTTTCTTTGTATGATTAGAACCTAGTATTATCTTGTTAATTTAAGGTGATCCTCTTTAGATATAAAATATTAAGGAATATAACTGAAAAAGTTTTAAATATAATATAAAAATTGAAATAAAACAAACAAACTACAATTATTGAATTAAATATAATACATTTTATATTTTTTAAAGGTGGTTTGGGTAACAACGAACTTGTTTCGGCAGGCAAATATTATTTTTTTATTTATTAAATCTTCAATTTTCTTATTTGTATTTTTCTTGATGAAAAATATGTATTATCTGGTTTTGTTTAAAAAAATTTAATAAAAGAGAATTAAATATAAAATACAATTCTAATTTTTTTTTTTTCATTTGTTTTAAATATAAGAACATGTCAAAACCACAACAATTTAATTTTTTATAATATTTTTATTAATTTATTTATTTAATTTTCATTTTTAAATATTAATTTAATAAAGAGTTATATTATTTTAATCAGGTTAATGAAATTAAATACTTATTATAATGCTACAAACATATTTAACCATAAATATCATCTTGTACTTGAACATAGTGTTTATTCTGTCACGATATTTTATAAAAACCTTGTGTGAACACACAAAAGTCATAAAACGTGAGTGCCAAGAATTCAAGAAAAACGAAAAAACACTAAGATAGAAAATTTTTCTGTATTGCAATAAAATATTTAAAAGATAGGTGTGTATTCATTCTTCAAGTAAAATCACATTAGCCATGAATTATTATCGCGACGGTGGCGCCAGTCTGACAGACATTAAAGTTGTTTTAGGCTGCAAAGTGTGTCGTGTTCTTGTATTCGTGTGTAATACTCTCAACACAGAAGCATACTGGTTCTCTTCTAAAAACATAGTTTATTGTGCTATGTTGAAAGAATAGATATATTAATGTTGCTTCTAGTTTCTTCTCACATTTACTAAATAGTGCCTTTGCTTATAGGTTAAGTTTCTCTTTGTTTGAAGTTTTCTTCTAAAAAACTTTTTATCTTCATTTGTTTTTTTAATGTGACGTTTATTGATATAAACAAAATTGGTTTCTTTACTTTCCGCTAGCACAAGATATATTCTAATATTTTATTAATTAAGAGAAAAACTACTTCAAATAATGAAATTATAATTAAAATTATTTTAAAAAATTGATATATTATACTATAGCGTGTAGATTTGATTCAGAGTTTCTTAAAAAAATATCTTAATTATCTACAAGTTTCACTGTTATTAAGATAGAATTCTATTTTTCCTATCATATATTTTTAAACCAAAAGATAGAACTAAAAAAAATTAAAAGTCGAACAAATTTTTACAATTTAAGTCAAAAAAATTGATAATTGTGAACATAAATAAATATTTTATGGATAGGCCATTTTGTTTCCATGGCATTGATTTAAAAAAAAAAAAATTCTTGTAAGTTAATATTTTTTAACTAAAACTCTGACTAATTGCCATTTTTATCGCAATGCATCCCAGAAATGCACGATAATATTTGAATTTGGGAACTATCCAGGTATTCTTAGCACTTTTCGGCAATTATGGAGAAGCTATTATTTTGTAACAATAGCTTTGTATTTTGGATGATTATCTTGGTTAAATATAAAACGGTCTACCATCTGAAATATCTCATTTTTATTTAATTTTTCTTTTAATAGGTACTTCATTTTAGTTAATGTGTTCTCAATAAAATGCTAATTTCCGATCTCAGAAGTTGATAAAAAATTTGGATATTTAAGCTAAAACTTCTAAAATAGGCATGTCTGATTTTGAATGTGAGCCACTGTATATATTTCTTTGATGTTAAATTATAGCAATTGTGTTCATTACGTTATTGGCAAAAGTTCTTGTATATATAAAACAAAATTTATAACTTTTATGTGCAATAAATCCACATTTAGGTCAGCATATGTTAAAACAATTCAACACAAAATTATTTAAACCGTAAAATTCCAAAATTACCAGCTTTGTGTAAACTCGTCACAGTATTTCAAGTCTTCTCAAAAAATGCATTTATTCATATAAATTAAATTTTATTTAAATGTATTTTACAAGTTTCTGTTTAGTCAAATATTTGTCTGGTTGAATTTCGGCCATAGTTACAAAGTAAACGTAAATACCCGAAGGATTCCGAACTACGAAACACTCCTGTTATATACGAGGTGACGTATAAGGGGTTGTAAATGTTTCTTTGTTTAACAAAACACTGCAAACAATCCGAAACAGTTTGTTCAGCTGAAAAAACGTCCATTATATGTGGTAATAATCACACTTGGATATTTCTATCTTCCTCCCTCTTTCTCAAACATTCAAATTTCTGTCTTTGTTTATTATATACATAGTAGTATTGGTTAAGTCTTAGGTTCAGGTTCATATATTATGTTGTGAAAATCTAAGTAATCTACGAAACAAAATTAATCGTGGAAGCAAAATGGCCGATTAAGAGGATTTCACGTAATCTCGCTTTTTTTTTGGAATGCAAGTAGAGAAATATTGTTCTTCTGGGAATGCGTGTTTGGTTTTATAATGGTGGTAAACTTGCGTTTAGATGTTGTTTTTTATCGTAATGAATATAATGGTTTTAGAAATTAATTTAATTTGGTTAATAACGTTTTAATACTAAGTTATATTTAATGGATAAATACTGAAATTTTAATTATCTCGCATTTCCGTGGATATTATTTAATTAATTTATATCTTGTTCTCCGTTCTTCGTGCTAACATTTACTTATACATAATTAATATTTTAAAATGCTTCTTATAAGTTTTAATCGCTTAAAGTACTCTCTTCTGGATTATTTTAGATTTTTCTTTTTTTAAATTGAACTAAAGTTATAAATAATTTCTTCCTTGTTGAAGTATTTAATTAAACAAGTTAAGCTACTGAATATTTAACTTTGGTGAAAAAGAAATTCACATAAGAAATTACAGCAATATATTTCGAAATATTTATATGTTAAAATCTTTATTCACTAGTGTTTAAGAAAGCATTAACTTGACTTATATAAGGTTTCTTCTTAGCAATTTGACCATGAAAATCATGTTTTTGTACTCATGCATTGAAAAGTGTTGATTTGCGTTACCTTAGCAATATCCGAAACTTCTATTTTCCGCATTTTAACCAGAATATCTTACGGGAAATTTCGCAAAACACTCCTATTTCTAAAGTATCTATTAAAAAACTGTATTTATAATAAAAAGTATAGTTTTTCAAACTTTACTTTTCCTAATAATAACTATAAAAAGTGCTAAATTATTGAATAAAATTTAATTTTTAAGTATAAATTTAGTGCATTTTATTAACACAGTTGGCAACACATTCTGTCTGATTTGACAGCAGTAACCTATGAAACGTCAAACATAACCATTAAAAATAATATAAATAATTAATTAATAGTTATAAACTTTTCGTACAAAAAATATGTACATACTTCTTGCGTGAACTTGGTTCCCGGATTCGTTCTATGGCGACAAACTTATCCGTGAACCAGTAGTTCCCGCACTTGGTATGTAAATAACTATTTCGTAAGATGTTTCTGATAGTTTCGACTTACAACAGTTTTTCTAATATATTTAAGCCATCTTTGCTAGTTTTGGTGCACTTAACTTTGAGAAATCTTTTATTTATCATGATTGGTAAAGATTTTTCGGTAGCGTGTTCTTGTATTATTATACAACTTTATTCTTTTCTTTACATCTTTTTATTGTGTATTGCATTTTAAATTGACTTCTACTGATAATTTTTCAAATTTCTGAGAATGATTTACATTTGAAAGTGATAATTAATTCATATTAGTTTGTCTTCTTTGCTGAACATTTTATTATTTATTTAAACTGAATTACAAATCATAATATTTTTGCCGAAGAAGTGAAAATCTTTAATAAACAACTTAAAATATACGAGTTTTATTTTGTAATATAAATATATAATTTGTATATAAAAAGGCATTACCGACATGTACGAGTTTCACATTGAGCCACTTTATATAAAATATAAAATAAAATTCAATCAATAAATGCATATTTTTATATAATATAAAAACTAATTTACAACGTAACAAAGTTCCATATTACATAATTCATTGTTTA
The DNA here is from genome assembly GCA_002278615.1 of Pogonus chalceus. Taxonomy (NCBI): domain Eukaryota; kingdom Metazoa; phylum Arthropoda; class Insecta; order Coleoptera; family Carabidae; genus Pogonus; species Pogonus chalceus. Next base: position 2,319,504 of record CM008233.1, on the reverse strand, counting down.
TAAATATATTGTTTAATACTTATAAATATATCTTTGTAATGTAATATTTATAAGCGGCTCCAAATCAGGATTAAATTCCGTTTACACTGATAACAATTTTTCTCACATTTCAATACTTCCATTAGCATTTATAATTTTAAACATAAATAACGGTAAAATAGATAATAACCATTTTAATACCGATTAATTATTACGTGATTTATTCATAAGCATTTTTAACAAAAACCACTTTTAGTTTCATGTTTCGAATCACGTGTTAATATCACGTGATATTTCCGCATGTGATGACTTGTTTCATCAGCTGAAAATTATTTTTTTCCGATAATTTTCCACGTTTCTTCAATTATTTGTTCATTTTATTTCCGTTGTTTTAATAAAATAATTATTAACATTTTTATTAATTATGTTACTATGTTGTATTTTAAATTATGGGTTTGTTAAAATAATTATATAAGTTTATATTTCATTGTAGTTTTGCTTATGTGTTAATTTTTTGTTGAATAATTTGTATAATTAAAATTTCTAATGAAGGAAAAATACTAAAAAAAATTTTATGTGCTTAGTAACTTTAGACATTGATTTATAATTTAGTAATCATGTTACCCGTGGAATTAAAACAAATGATTTAACAAATGGTTCCCTTTCCTGCATTTTAAGTATTAAGAAAAATAATAATAATTAAAGCACTTAAAACAGGCAATAAACACATCACATCGCTTTTACGAAATTAAATTTTGAAAGATCAATGAATTATAATTTAATAATAGTGTGACCTATGGAATGGAAACAAATGATGTAACAAAAGCTTTTCTAGTAAATTTGAACAAAAATCAAGAAATTCGAATAAATTTGTTCTTAAATTATATTTTAAGTACTAAGAAAAATTTATTTTTAGAACATAAATAATTAAGGTACAACAGGGCACACGTTACTTTAAAGAAAATTAGTAAATTATATTTAACAGTAGTGTTACCCATGGAATTAAAACAAATGATTGAACAACAAATATTTAGTAATATTTTTGAAGGTTCTTTCCTACAAAACTTTGATGAACTTATGCAGATGTAATTGGCTTTCTGCTAAATATCATTTTAAGTGTTGAGATGAATTTATTAAAAAAAAGAGTTAATTAAAGCACATTAGACAGACATAAAGACATTAGTTTTTCGCAAACATATAAGATATGAAACAATCATAATTATATGAGAAATAACAGACAACACGCAAAGTTCAAACGCTAACGTATTATTCTTCTCGTGTTTTTTCCTACACCATGACCTTGAATATTAATAAGAAAATCAGCTGGTTCTGATTGTACTCACCATATGGTACTTAAGAAACACAGTGTGGAGTGTGGTTTACGTACTTTACTTAATACAGAACATGCGTTTGATGTTAGGAGGCTTAGAAAATGTACACGGCCGCAGGTTAAGATAATTTAAAATGCGAGATAAGTATCAGTTATAGCAATTTCACGTATAAGGAAGTGTAATTATATGCTCGTATATTATTGCTATATTGCTAAAGGTAATAATGGTACTAACATTTTAAACTCTTTACAAATCTGGGGGTTTTAAGAAATATATTCTAAGATTTAACTTCAAGGACTTATTTTTTATATTAGGGATTTAGAAAACCCTTTAATAAATAAAAAATTATATCTTATACCTAGACATATTGTCTTTGGATTAGAAAACTAACTAGTTGTTAACAAAAATTGTACCTAATTCTAAAATTAAATAAAAAAATTTGGTGAAATCAAGACATAAGTTTTAAGACAAACTGGTGTAGTCTATACGATTTTATAACCAAAAATGTGTTCTGGGGCCGATTTGAAGGTTAAAAGTCTTAAGATATTTCAAGAAATTCGAACGTTTAAAATATTTCGGAATAAATTTCTTTGATGTTCCGTAAATCCATTAAACTTTAAAGTATTGAATTGTAGCTACAAGTGCAAAAATTTGATAAAAATATACACGTTTAGTTTCGGCAACATTAAAATATTCATAAACTTATATTTACAAGAGTGTAAGAGATAAATACTTTTATATATGTATATGTACATATGATTATTTAATATAAGCAAATATTTGCGTATATATACGTTTTAATAAAGTCGCAACACAGAGTCTAGCTTTGCAATTAGATAAAACTTTATCTCTATTTACCGTGAATCATATAATATTTTATAATATTATTTGGTTTACAAATTCTCACGTTCTATTTTCTTATTTTCTTGGTACTTGCAAATCGGTTTAAAGCTATTATGTTAATTTTATTTATAAATATATGTATTCATTCAGTTTATTTAATAAACTTTTTGATAGTTTCAATTATTGTTTTATGGAAATTTTCTATTATTTAACGAATTCACTTTTTATACATGTACAAACAAGTATAGATTATATCTTTGCAGATCTTTGCTTTACAAAATTGCACACTTTTCTACGAAACAACTGTAGTATAAGACTATTTGCATTAAAATTATAGAGTGTATTCTTCTAATGAATATAATGAATATTTTGCTTACGGGCTATTTGGGAATTCTGGCATTTACTAATGGTAATGTCTTTTTGAGTATATATGTTGCTTCCATCCATTTTTTAAATCCTAATAGACATTATGATTAACATGTGATTTATTTCACTAAATATATAATTAATCTTTATCGAATTTCATTTTTCAAACTAAAATTTTATATCCTTTAATGTTTTTTTCATTATTTCAAAATTATCTCAATATTAGTTTTCCATATTATATTTTTAAAAAAGTTGATTGTGTTTGTGATTCATTAAAATTTTTTTGTTCGATTGCTTTTTTAATTTTTATTATTGAACAGTTTTATAAATCTATTTTGCTTTCAAAACTGTATTCAAAATGAATTTGTATTGGTAAAATTTCAGCAGTAGTGAAAATATGGTAAATTAATCGTAAAAAAATAGGACTTATTTTAATAAATTTAAGATAATAACTAATTAGAATTTCTTATGACATTGATTTATAATATTTTCCTTTTGTTTTTGTTACAAATAATAAGAGAGAGATTTTTTAAAATATAAATAACGTTAATATGAAATGAAAAAGTGTAGCAAATTCCAGTGTTCGCAAATTGATATATAAGCAAGTATTTCCCCTATTAAACATTAAAGCAGGGTTGAGTAACTCTAGAGAACGCATTCGAATCTCACATCGCAAGCTTGCCACTACATCAATTATAACTGAATTATAGAACGGATAACCCGAAGAAACTTTATAAAGTTGGTGGAATTGAATATACGCGTGTAGAGCCCACGCAGGGTGATAAACGTTCTAACATCTTCCTATTGTCACTGGAAATTACACTTGCCGCTCTTTGGATGAAGGTTTTCAATATGGACGTTTCTATGCGTATTTCTCTCTTTCTCTATGCGTGTGTGTGAAGGTTAGACATTGTATAGCTAGGATATTGAAATTGACCGATGTATGATACGATAAACGTCCAATGGTTGTGATGGGCAATGCTGCCCAAAGGACATGCATGGATAATCCACTTTGTTTGTGTTTCCTAATGCTTTATAGGGTTCATATTAGAAATTGTTAGAAAGCTATTAAAGTTTGCTCTCTTTGTGTTAATTTCCTTCACATTAAACATCTTATTGGAAGAAAATATTTAATTATTATCTGCTTTATATTCAAGAGATAAGTTTTATTTGTTAGCACTTATATTTTTTTTAAATATGATCTACAAAATCTATAATGATCTTTTTATTTTATAAATATACGTTTTTTAAGAGGGGAAATACTTTTAGAACCGTATTTTTTTTGCATAAAATGTTAGTTTAACAATATGTTACCAAAATTTCAAAACAAAATTCCAAGTACTTCTGATATAGCTTAAGAACCTGACACTCCTGACCGCTACCCAAACTTTAAATGCGTTTTTCTCAAAAGTACTTATGTTTTGAAAATTGGCGTAAGAAATAATTTAAACACTTATTGACCGATCCAGTGGAAATATTTTCCACTGTTCTGAAACAAAAAAAACATTTTACAAATTTATATTTTTGAAGCAAAAATCACTGTTTGTTTTGCGTAAAAATCAAGAGGGCCAGAGTACACGACAATTAACAACTCGTGACCTGTCCTTCCCGGAAAATAACGTTAGAGCTCTGCCATCTTTAATTTTTTTTTTATATAAAAGTTAAAAGATCAAATAAATAGTCTCTTAAAAATCTATCTGAGAGAGATCTAGTTATGGTGTTCCTATAACAACGGGTAAGAAACAAATTGTTTTGAAGGATCTTGATTAGTAAAAAATATGTTAATATAGCATCAGAGTTGGTACAATTCAAGTTAATCACTCATATTAAATATATGAATCTTAAGATAAGTTAAAAAATTGAATAGTACTAGCCATGGAATAAAAACACAACATCAAATATAATATTTTTTCATTTTAACAAAAATTTTCAATTTATGGTTAACAATTTTATTTAAAACATTTTTATTTTGATCAACAATAAAGACAATTAAATTGTTTTCGTAGCTCAATCGACGATGGACTACATTTCGTGTTACACCCGGTATATTTAATAATTAGGAATAATAGAAACAATAGTAGCTATACTTGCGTTTATTTCTTTGTAGAAAGATATATTGAGAAAATTATTACAACAATTGTTAAATTTATTTAAAGATATAATTCATGTAAATGTTTTAAACGTATTTAAAAAAATGGAATGTAGAAAATAATATAATTTGGGTGTTTTGAATTAATTATGTGTGTAAATACTGTTCCAAATTCCTAAGTTAATATTATCTTTAAACTCAAACGCTCGTATAAATTAACAACTTAAGAGTATCTGAATTGTAAAGCATAATATTATAAGTTTCGTTAGAAACCGAATACAGAAACATTTAGAAGTGTGTCTAAGTAGCTGTGTAAGATGATTTCAAGTGTGGAACTGAATATTTTACAAATAAATAACATTTTTGACAAGCCGTATCATATATAATATGTAAATTTCATGTAAATTATAAATGCGCTGTTCCGTTGTTGTTACTTCTACTTTAATTTTCATCATATTTTGTTTTCGTATTAATACTTTATAAATTCATTTGTTAAAATATTGTTTTACATATTTTTATGTAAATATAATCATTTATCATTTTGTTAACCTAATTAAAAATATTATTATATTACATGATAGCGTTTAATTATGTTAAATATTTAATTTTTTTAATTATTATATAGAATTCATTTTACGGTAAATGATAATTACAAAAAAAATTAAGATGAAGTTTTCCGTAGACGTCAAATCAACTGAAACAAAACACTATCAGCTATCATAACAGCTTTCTAGATTCAATTTCCATGAAATAAAAAACAAAATCGTTTTTCATCGATTTTTCAACTGAAGTAAATTATACAAGCAGGTAGATAGCAAATTTTCTATTACAATGTTATTTATATTTCAATATTTCATGGGTATTCAATTTAAAACTAGAGCATTCGGAATGTAATCTTTTAGAAATGTTATTATTGTATTGTATTCGGTTACGGTTTTCATATAAATCTTAATATAATGTTAAATTAAAATATATTATTATGTTCTCTTATCTTTCTTGATACAAATATTATATATAAAATGTAAAATATAAAAAAAGGATAAAATACAACTTTTAACATAATCTAACTAAGAACATAAGTAGATTATCGTAACTCTTTTAATGGCACTACTTTAAATATCTTAACATTAAATCCACTCCAGCTTAGATTGTAGAGCTGAGATTTAAATAAAAGGAAATCTAAAACTATGTAGTACAGAAAAAGTCAATACAGCACTTCATCAAAAGGTTCTTATCTGTTGTCAAACCAGTGACGTGCAAACATAATTTAAGTGGTCAATAATTATTTATTTAATACGTTTTTGTTGACTGTTCTATTCTTAGACAACGGGTTTTCATAGAATTGTTGTTTATGCATCGAATCAAAAGGAGATGAAACATATAATATTCAATTTTTTATTAGTTAAATTTGAAATATACATTGGTGTGCAAAACAAAAGCAACTAATTTTACTTAACACAAAAATGTATGACTTTTTCATATATTTATTTGTTTTATAAATTATATATTTTTATGATATTATTACTGAATGTTAAGGAATAATAATATGTAATTTTTTTTTAAAAAAAACAACATTAAAAAAATAAATCTAAAAATAAGCAAA
>CM008233.1:2281224-2307826 GCA_002278615.1 Pogonus chalceus | reverse complement strand
ACATTAGATCATGTAAATATAATATGAAATATTATCATTATTCAATTAAAAATAAACTCACCAGTGATTTATAGAAAATATAATATTTATTTAATTTATAAATACAGAATTATGTTTTATTTGTTCCTTTTCAGAGTTTTAAGCTTTATTTCAAACAAAATTTTCTATGAATTTAATATAATCTTAGAATAATTATACTTATATTTCATAATGTTTCATTTTCAAAAATAAATTTCGTAGAAGTACTATCTATATATCTTGGCCTGAGAGTAATGTGAAAATATGAACTGTATATATTTTAAGGAACATATCTAATTCTTTTTATATTATAATAAATTAGTTTTTAAGTTTGCAAGGTTATTAGTATTAAAATTTTGACATTTCCTAGACGAATATTCTTATCAGTTTAAAAGCAGATAAAATATATTTTTCACTGTGATAATATGCATGTAGTATTCTTGTCTTTTTATTACTTATACTATTCATTATTTAGAGGTTAACAAATATATTTTTTTTTTCTGCTAATAGAAGTGTATAAATCTGTAAAAATAAAACTTAAAGATTTACTATTAATATAAAAACTTACAACGAAATGAATTAATAAAATTTATCGGATAGTTTCAAAAATTGAGAATCAAAGAGAAATAATTAAAAAAAATATTTGTCTTTNCTCATAGCGAACTATTTTACCTTTGAGTCCTAGTATAATCGTAGAAAAATCATTATTTTAAATTACACCAATAAAATGCTATGACGTCACTTCCTTCAATGACATTACAAGCGCGAAAAAATCAAATGATATTATATAATTAAAACATTATTATTTCAATTAATTATTAATTTACTTTGACATTATATAAAGTATTTAAAATAAATTTATGCATGAACTGAAAATAAATAAAAGATACAGTACTACATTTCGCTATTAGCAACAATGTCCGAACAGTGGTACATTGACAATAGTTATAATAGCTCACATATAATTAAACTTAATTTATGCGTTTACGTAACGTATGATAATTACGAGCCGGTTTTCCTGGAAACTAGACCGAACAAATTCTATACAATTTTCTGCTCTCAAATTTGGTACACTTTATAATTTGGTTCTGCTAACATATGGTCGCTTGGTTTCGCTATTACTGACTTTTTTTTTTTTAATTTCGCTTTTTTGTATCGTTTTTGTTGTAGCTCGCGGTTATGGACTTCTCAGAAGCAATTAGATAAAACAATAGATATGACATAACAAATTTGAAAGTATTTTTTTGCTTTATTTCTGTTTTTGGAGAAATGATTTTAGCTAGTTTTGTTTTGATTATTACATAATCGGAAAATTACTTCCATTTTTTATATTCAAATATTATTATCATGTTTTATCTTGAATTTAAAACTGTCTAAATTTAATTTTGATCTTTTTCTAATAAGGAAATTTTTAATTTGCTTTTATACATTTTATTTTTTATTCTAAATTTATAGAGTTCAAATTATTCTTGTATAATTTTTAATCATAGAATAATTACATTCTGCGTAACTGTGCAGTATTATTATACCCTAGTGTTTAATAAGGTAATATGAAATTTATATTTCCTTATAACGCATAACCCAAAATGGTTTTATCTAATAGCTATTTTTAAATTATTAAAATGCATATCTGTCAAACTTTGAGTTTATGTTTTTTAAATTCAATTTAATTTATATTATTAGAGAAAGTATAATCTGCAATGTGTTTGGAATAGTTATTCTAGTACAGAATATAACTATTACTGTAATAAATTAAACATAGAAAAATAAATTTAACAAATTATTTTATTTCTCATTTATGTTTGATAAAAAAAAAATAAGTAAAAGATTTTCCAAGTTCAATTTAACATGGCCATTATTAGACAATTAGTAAAACATTATTTAAAATAAAATGCGCATGTCAAACAATGTGATACATCATCAAGAGTGCTGTTTCTCGATATTACATCATCGTGTTTCATTTTTTTCCTCTTATTTTTTTTTATTCCTTTTAAGCACAGGTAGTGCGATTTAAATGATAAAGTTGTTTTTTGTCTGCGTATTTCATTTCTTTTCATTTTTTGTGATGAATAAAAAATGAAAGTGAATTATTATTGCAAATATAATGAATGAAAAAGGAAATAAATTGTAATAGAAATGCGCAGTTGTTGAATATGTAAATAAACGCGACTATAATAAGATTTTAAATCAAATTTGCATTTGTCTAGCTGCCAAGAATAATAATTTACTATTTTATCTTTACATCTTGATTGTTTTCAACTGGAAAGACTGCATAAGAATAATTATTCTATTTATTTATGTTTAAATTAAATGCTCAATTAATTTATCAGTTTTCAAATTATTTTGGTTTGAATTTCGTTATTTTGCCAAACAATAGTATAAACACATTTAAATGGATTAACAGAATAGAAATCACAAAAAAAAAACTAAATAAAAATAAGAATCACAAAATCTTCTTATGCTGGTACTTATCCGATTACAACAGGAATAGTTTCATATTAAATTACTTGGCACGTAGTAACTAAAGACATGAGATTAACTTAGATTTTGTGATACACCTGTATGTTATATTATACCAACAAAACTCCCCACAATAGATGTGAAAAAATAAGAGGCGTGAGGAGTGAAAAGAATGGAAACTGCCTAAGGCCATGTTGACCTTGACATTGACATTGTAGTGTGCTGTGTGCAATTCCTTTACCGCACTACACTCCGAATCACATCAACGACCCGTTTTGGCCGCACCCTGCTCTTCACTGTGACAGCAGGCTTGGTTTAACCTCCCTCTTTTTTCCTGCGAAATAAATGCAAACTGCGAAACATGACGTGATATATAAACCATTTGGGTGTTGCTAAATTTTAGCACCCTTACGCTTTTATTGCTGTTTGCATTTTCGGGATAGTTTAACAATTATTTAATGGTATATGCTTTTTTCATGTTTATTTTTATATTGCTAGCAGCTAGATTTTATGCTTAAACATTTTATTACTATTCATATTTATATATTCATTTCAGTTTTAAGTTAAATTTAACCTGAAATAAAATCTATTTCTATAAATAATCATAAAATTAAATTTGATAAAAATTTAAAGAGCTTGGACATATAAAAATATTCCATGCATAATTTGATTTTATTACAAACTTGTTTATAGTATTTTTTGTTTTATTTAAAAATTATATCTTTAAAATACCAGTTCAATATCTAAAAAAGTTTAGGAACGTCTGGCTCAAGTCATAAATCGATCAAATCTTTAAAATTAGAAATTTATTTATGTTCAATATACAAGAAGGTATGTCTCCTGGAGATATGACTTATAATAAGATCCTTGCTTCGAATGGGTCATCTTTGAACTACCTACCCAGTTTTATCAAAACATTAACAATTTTTAAGTAAAGTTCATAAAACTTACAGGTTTACACCTGTATATTAGTCAAATAGTTGTTTTATTATAATTATTTTATTAAATAAAATATAAGATTCAATTATTTTAATTATTGAATTGTTTATTACAACATTAAAAGGAATAATTAGAAAATCACAAGGCATTTAAATAATAATAATAATAAAAAAAAAAAAAACATGTAACACAATCTGAAAATATTTTATTATCATCACATGGTTTACAAGAAATAAAAACATGGTAAACCAAAGTAAGATATATTACATAATACAATATAACATATCAAAAGCAACACCTGTTTTAGCATGTCTAAAATTTATATCAAAACATCCCATGATGTAATATCTAATTTCAGTGACGTCAATATGCGCGTATTGTGTATATTTCAGTCACTGTCCAACTAACCAACCCAACAAACCTGTAACCGGTTTGTAAACTGGTTGAGCGCACACCACGGTAGCTAAGCTGGATAGTCAACGCATCTCAAGTCATCTATAATTCATGAATAGAATGATTGCCTACTGCCTACCTGTTCTCTTGTGTTGTTTTAAAGCTTACCATAGGATGTTTCTTGACAACTTGTACACAACTTATATTTTACGAGTTGTATTGATAGACATACTGGCTAGTGATATCAAAAGATTTTGTAAATACTACGTGCACTTATTTCATATCTATCTAATACAATATCAAACGATAACTTTTCTTGAATCTGGTTTGACCGATTAATTCATTTTATGTAGGTTGGGTACAACTTTTGGACGTGATATAAATTCGTGTTAAAGTTTTGTTTTGTTTCTTTTCAAAGCCGACTTGTGTTTTTGATTGTAGGTGATTAATTTTTAAGTTTTGATCATTATAATGTGATTTAAAATTAATTGTTTGGTAATTAAAGGCGATTTTTTTTGTTGAATAAATTATCTTTTTTATATAAAATTTGTAATTAACTATTTTAGAAACAGTTTATTTTAACAAGCTTACAATTATTAAATTAACATTGAATAATTGTTGAAATATTAACATTTTTATTATAATATTTAATTTATTCAGGGAAATATTTTCAGCAAATTAAGCGAAAGAAAATAATATAGAAATAAATAGTACGAAATCTGTGTTTATTAAAGAACTGGCACCATTTTCTTTGTTAATTATAATTAAAACGTTCTTAAATATAAGCATTTGTTTTGAAAATATCAATGATACCAACAAACAGAATATAAAATAAAAATAATAGTGTTATATTAATTTAGTATAAATTGTTATGCTATGATTTCTCTTATAATACATTTTCTGATTAATTAATTTCGATTAAAATAAGTTGATTATTATTCGCATAAAATAATAAAAACCATAAAATGTAAACTTCACTTTTATTAAAACAAATGACAATCACAAATGCGCTTGCATGTAAAATAATTCTAAATAATTTCCGATCTAGTAGTTCTAATCAAGTAACCTCAACATATCGAAACAAATGAATGTATAATAACTCGTTGACTGAGACCATTAGTTAATTATAACTGATGCTGAAATAGAATTTCACTTTATATTACATATATGCATATGTATAAATTCATTGTCATTTCCAGCAATTTGACTCAGAGTTGGTTTCAGAGAAATTAATATTTAATTCGTGTTCCTAGATTTCTAAATTCAAATCATGTCATCTTGACAGAATAAATGATCGCTTGATTTGATGTGAATTGAATTATTATAGGTTAATGTGTGTCAAAAATTATGATCATGTGATTTATTAGCTTGTAGTTTTAATTTAATAATTTAAATTTAATATATTCCGTATTGTTTTTAATATTCATCATGGATAAGTTACAGGTTCTTTCCTGATTAGGTTATAGGTTAAAATTTAACATATACAATACATTTATGTGAAAGAATTTATTAATCCTTTAAAGTATAATATTTGACTTGAGCCCCCATAATTATATTTGTTAACTTAACGAAATAAAGCCGATTAATTTCGCTTTGTTTTTTTTATAAATATTATATAACAAAATTCATAGCAATCAAATGATATTATGTAAAAGTTATGATAAAGAGGTATAATTGTAATATGCTGTGTAAATTTAGAGTTTACACAATTGTTTCAATGGTTTTCACTTGTTTGTACGCAATGAACACGATAGGACTTGTTTCAACTTGCCGTAACAATTTTATTTATAATACAAAAGATTTGAAATATCATTTGTTTTTCTTATTACAATTTTTAAAATTTCCAGCAATTGTTTTTATTTTTATTCTCCATATTAATTTTAAGGTTATATTCAATTGTTTTTATATAAAACAATTGATTTTTCTTTGTTTTTATATAAAATAGACAGAAAAATGTAAAGTTCCCCTGTTAGTTTCGTCTCGTGAGATAAGGTGATAGAATTAAAAAGTAATGCTTTAGGGGTGTGAAAAATTACTTTATTTTAACATGATATAACGACATAAATTTAAAGTTTTTCAGGTGACAAATTAAATCGCACCAACCCTGCAAATATAATATAAATCAGCAAGTTATAATTATACATTTCATTGTTGGCAACGTTTTTATTAAATCACTGAATATAGAATAAATTAGCATTGAATTTTTACAATTATTCTTTCATGTATTATGCAAATTTTTAATTATAATGATTTAATCATAAAAATATTACTTTGTACTTGTATCCCATTTGAAACGCATATAAAAATAACTGTTCTATTATAATGCAAACTTACGTATATCATACAACTCATATGGAAAATATTAAATTAAAATGATTTCATAAAAAATGTTTTGTTACAGAATTTGGTTACGAAAGAGGGCCAGTGTCCCTCGGTGTTCTCACATGTGTGGGTGCAAGATCCGAATAAACAGGTCTGGTCTAAGGGGTTCTTACTTCTACGCGATAAGAAACTATACCTTTCCTACAAGGTACAAGTTGTTGCCAAATTCCTCCGATCGGGAAAACAAAGGGATTCTACATATTATCCGGTAAGTTTTTTTATATTTTTAAAGTATATACATATTAGTAGGTATATAGTTAAAATGCACGCGTTTCATTTTTCGTTACGCTCTTGGTTGTATGATGATGTAAATATATAATTATTATCCAAATCGTACAAAGAAGTTCCATATTTAAGTTTAACAATAAAATTGGTTTAGTTTATCGGAATAAGATTAAAACAAAGCCTTATAAATTCGTGTCTTAAGATAAAAGAAAGGTGCCTATAAAATGCCAAAAACCTGAAATAGATAAAGTGCAGCTTTAATCTATTAAGATAATGCACGTAATTGTATAATTTTTGACCCAGATAGTATTTGAAAACGTGAAATTATTAATTTGAATCGCAGCGCTTTTGTAGCAATCAATCAATTGTAACAATGTGGCAAATTCAGGGATGATCTAAAACTCACCGAACACGAATAGGGTTAGGTTAGGTTTTTCCGCGAGTGACGTCACCCGTACAACCTTTAACCCCGCCCCCTTGTATGTGAAATGATTGACGGATGGGCACGCCCATTGTGTCAGGCCCGAACCTAGGTAAATAACCGCAGATAACCTTAAAAATATCGTAACAATAGCGTACTCGTTATTTTTTGTCCTTCACATCACGTACGTATTACACAGTTGGCAGTACTGTTTTGCTGCCAGGCAATTTTCTACGCACTATTGAGCTATATTCACGGTAATTATGTGTCAGATCGAATATAAATTTGACAGCGCGTTATAAAAATTGTTGAAAATTGTTCCCGTGTTAATAAATTTCAGAGCCTTCTCATCATCTATTAGTATCAATCTTCTTTTATTATTAACAATGTAAACATAAATTTTCTATATCCCACAACTTTTTTTTGATAAAAGATTATTTTTATTATTATATTTTATAATAACGAATTATAGAAATTTTGTATATTCTATTTATTTGAATTTTTAAACAAAAGTTTTAATAAACATACATATATGTATATACATACTTAAAGTTAAAAATGAAATTTATTATTTGTTAAACGAAAAGTAACTAAATAACAATGTCATACAATTTATAATGAAATCCATTGTAGAGTTGGTAATCAAATCACGTAGTATACCAGGAACTGAGAATACAATTACGTGAACATTTTTGGTATCACTGATTACCACACAACAGATTTAATCTGCACAATTTATAAGCAAGGCAGTAAGTCGAAATTTTTTGAAATTATTCGTCACTTTTTAGGTGTTTTTATGTGTTTTAGTTTTGTGTTTTGAATGATAGTCTTGTTTACATTTTTTTCTTGTTTGGTTTCTCGTTTGCTTTTTTTGTTGTACGCGTATCGCGTAAAGGTATTATATTGAAAGAGGGTAGGTCTTCGTAGTTACGTTTTACTTAAATGAAAATCCATTGAAGCAAAGCACTTTGGAAGATTACAGGATGTAATGTTACTGCCGTCTTTCCTACTGCCTGATATTGATGTTAGTTTCAATTTTCTGCTCGTTCAAAATTTCATATTGGATATTAATTTTAACTATTAATGTTCATCTAATAGAAATAAAGACTAAGTGCTTTTTATTTTTTCTTTATTAATATATAATAAGTCGTTTTTATTGAATTAAAACTTTTACGAAAATAAACCCTATTTTTTAAATTTTGTTTTTCTTTAAAAGTACTTCAAATTACCAATAGTTCTGTTAAACTTAATGTTTCTTTTATAATATATTTACCTCAGAAACGATATTAATATAGAATTAAGCTTTTCAGTTTAATGATTATTGATTTAGTAATTATTTGCTGATAAATATACTTCAAATAAAAGCTAAATGACAATAATACAAACAGTAAATTTTCATCATTTATTCGTAAAAACATAATTATCTTTTTTTAAATTCTACAAAGAACATTAGTAAATGATCTAAATTAAATTTTAACCAGTCTTTAATTATTCTTTAAAAAAATTATATTTAGAAAGAAATTTGATTTGGTCCTTAAACAAGAATCAGTTTTCCTATAGGCTAAAAAGGATCTTTAAAAGAATCAGAAAATATAAAATATAGCCCGAAAAATAATATAAAGGCATCAAAAATACCAATTTTCTAAGGTCCATTGTAATCAAAGCGCCTCATTCCTTGAACAAAACATTCTTTAATTGTTTTTTGTAAAAATTAGTCTTTATTTGATTCAAGAAAATAGAATCATCCTTATTTTAGTTTTACACTTTTTTGGAAACAGCCTTTCATTTGTTATTAAACATTTTATTTTAAAACCGGTCTTGAATTGCTTGGAAATTGATCTTTTTAAAACCGTTCTTTATTTGTCTTATAACAGTTTTTCTTAAATTTGTCTTTATTTTAAAAAATTATAATTTTATAATACCTTTTGATTGGTGCTTTAACAATTATTTTTTAAACCGTTCTTAAAATTGGTCTTTAAACAGTCAATTATTGGTTTTTACCAGCATTTTACGA
The DNA here is from genome assembly GCA_002278615.1 of Pogonus chalceus. Lineage (NCBI taxonomy): Eukaryota > Metazoa > Arthropoda > Insecta > Coleoptera > Carabidae > Pogonus > Pogonus chalceus. Next base: position 2,298,974 of record CM008233.1, on the reverse strand, counting down.
TCTTAATTACTTTGTTTTAAAACTTAAGTTATTTTTATTAACTGATTCACATTTGTACTTAACACGTTCTTAAATTGGTCCTCAGTTAGTATAAATTTTAATGAAACAAATCAGATTTATTCAAGATTAAATTAATTCCTAAATATATTTGACAGTTTCATTAATAGACATTAAACACAATAAAATATATGTGAAAATTAAATATTATATTATAAAATGACTTTGTAAACATAAAATTTTATAACTTCATGATACTTTTATATGTATTGCCTGCGGCGCACTAAGCAAAGAATATTATACACTGTCTAATAAAATAAAACGTGTTTTATTTTATTTTATCATAAAGTAAATAATATTCAAGTTAAACATTTTATATTCAGTCAGTCATTTAAAAATATGTTCAAAATGCATTATATTTTATTATTTAATGAATAATAGGTTATATTTTAGCCTAATTAATATAAATTTGAACTAAAGTAACCTTTTTTATTTTTATCTCTAAATTAACAAAATATTAATAAAACGTATAAAAATGTAATTTAATGTGATTGTAATTTTTATTATCATTTGTGTGATAATTGCATCAAAACAATATTAATCGCCATATTGCAAAATATTAAAAATATATACAAAAATAACCTTGATTAAACTTAGTACACACACATTTCACAATAAATTTATTGCATTTATCTTATTTAATGCAGTAATATCTATGATAAAAAAATTATTGTTATTATTACCGCATATTATCAGAAATATAATAAATTTGTCGTAATTACTATGAAGTTTAATTTTCAATTAAAAATGTGATATCGTTAAGTGTTTAATTGCATTGAATTAGTTTGTTTAATAAAGTATTTGTAATATATCTTGAGTTTAATCCATTCTTTAATATTGAGGCCAATGAACTTTATATTATTTAATTAAATTTAAAATCGTATTATTGTATTGTCAACCCTGGAAATAAAATTAATGAGGCACGACAAAAATAAAATTACAATTTATTCTTAGACTATATAATGTTGATAATACAATCTGAACTATTGTTTAAAAATATTTTTTAACATTTATATATTTCCAATTTGACAGTTGACTCACAGTAACAAAAATAAAGTTTCATTTGTTCCCAAAGCACACTAAGATAAAAACAAATAAAACAAAATAATCTCAAATGTGTGTCCCCAAAGTGAAAGATACATATCGGGGACATTTTAGTCCGAACACAAACCTGTGGTATTTGGAAGTATTTTTCTCTCGAGGGAGTCTCACAAATCCTCTTCAGGATATATTTTGTCCGTCACATTTTCCCATACATGCGATATACTAAAACGGAACTTCTTTCTAGTGAATTTCTAAACTACGACAGATTTTTTTTCCAAATAAATGAATTATTTTTTTCTATCGACATTTCAATACAATTATAAATTGAGGTTAAATTACAACCTTTCTTTTATTTCTATTTTTGTTTTAAAATTTCGTGAAAATAACTGAATTGTTGTTACTGCTTAGAGGAGAAATTTTAAATTTAATTAAAATCAAGAGAAAAATGCAATTTTTTAAAATTTGCTTGCAGTTGCAAGTACGTCACGTAAATATAAAGAGGATAATAAATTTTCACATTATTTTTTATTTGCTACAAATTGTTAAATTAACTAACATATCGATGACGTTCATTTGTGTTGTGGCAACCCTGCAGAGATGTCACTAACAAAGGCTGTCCACACCAAGTTGTAAACAACCCTTTGGGACCCCTGTTGAGTCACGTGCTAGCCGCGTGACCCTCCAGGGCTTGGTAAAATCATTTAAAAGCAATCCACCAATGTGTATTTTGATGTTTTACGTTTGTTTAAAAAATATATTTTATTTTTATTGCCTAGTTTTGATGTTCGAATTTGATGTATTGATTGTAATAAAATCAATTTACAAACTGTCTATTTTTTTCGGTTAAATTTTGCTTTTTGTTTCGTTGAATTTATGGATATTTTTTGTTTTGATTTATGAAATGTTCTATAAAATGTTGATACATGTTTTATTGCTGTTTTTATTCATACTATATTGTAATTTATTCATTTTATGTATTTATTTTTATTGGCATTATTTAAAATAATCAGAAAATCTACATATGAAATATTATTAACAAATATATACGTAAATCAAATAAAATAAAATTACGATGCATTAAATTTGTTTTCATCCGAAATAGAATGTTAAGTTATTAAAATAAATTATTTATTATTTTTTTTAAATCCTCTTAATATCAAACACCGAATTATCTCAAAGTAGATAATAATAACTCAAATATTAAAGCCCTCAAATGAAAATGAGTAATAAGTATGCAAAATAACATAGGATATTAAAATATCGATTTTGTATATCCCTAAACTATTTGTGCAAAACATTTAGCCATAGCATAACATCGTATGTATATACGCAATTCGTTGCCCCCTCACGCAAAAACCTTTACCAAGGGGCTTTTATTACCGGCGGGGTGCCGGAATTATATAATCAGCTGCAAGCAACACGCTTGTACATGAATATGAATTTGAAAATACGTAGGGTTATTCTGTGCTTTATGTAATGTATGCAGAAGGGTGATTATTTTGATTAGTTTTGTGGGAATTTGTGGATATGTATAGTATTGCCAAAGTCCATCATCAACTGTTCTGTACGTTACATTCAAGTATGATTGATTTTCAACGCGTGCGACAGATGCATGTAATCGGGAATGTTCCAAAATACAATTTGGATAATAACAATCGTATTATTGAAATACTCTTATATTTGTTTATCAAATATATAACATCTGTATCTTAAACTATAGTATATTTAATTTTTTTTTAATCTTGAATTTAACCTTTTTTTAAAACGGTCTTGTAGTACAGTAATTGAGAAATTTATTAATTTTTTAATTCATCTTTAATCGGTCTTTTAGTGATCTTATTTAGATCAATTTTTTCCATCACAACATAATATTCTAACTATTTGTATAATCTTTTTTTTAAACACTTTAAGAAATTTATGCTGTTTAATTATCTTTAATCTGTCTCTTACTAATTTTTCTTTTCTGTTAGTCTTTTCCAGCACTAGGTAAAATACTATTTTTGTTTCTTTTTTAAACGCAGTTACTAATCTGTCTTTTAACTGGTCTTTAAATACTTTTTAAACTGTCTTTTAGAATTTTATGCTGATTACTCATTTTTAATCGGTCTTTTACTTATTTTTCTTTTTTGTTGGTCTTTTCCAATACTTGTTAAAATTATATTTTTGTAACTTTCTTTACAATTAGATACTAATTTGTTTTTTAACTGGTCTTTAAATACTTTTTAAACAGTTTTTAAAAAATTTATAATTATTATTCACCTTTAATCGGTCTTTTATTTAATTTTATTTAGAACCGATTACTTTTTTCAGTTTTTCCAGGACTAAGTAAAATTGTAATATTTTTGTAATCCTTTTTAGATATTAATTGGTACTCAACTATTTTTAAAACAGTCTTTGTTATATTTATAAATACTTATAATATATAATTTTGGACAGTTTTTCCTTGCTCTATTATTATTTAAAAACTTAGAACTTGATGATAGTAGGAAAATAAAAATAATAATTTTTAAAAAAATGTTAATTTTGATTTCTGAAATCGAATTACAAAATTAACTATAAACTTATTGTAATTGTACTAATTTAAGTACAAAGTTCTTTTTATGTAAATAATTCCATTATAATTAGATACTAAAATAAAGTGTTACAACTTGCAAGTAAGGTTAAAGAAAGTAAAAGTAAAGGTTGTTAGGTCAGGGTGGCCATTTTTATAAAAATAAAACCGCTTTTCATAAATTTTTTTCCTGTTAAAACTAATTATCCTAATTTTTCATATGATGCGTAAATATTTTTTTTGCATTTAAAATTAAAGTTGTTATATAAATATGTCATCAACAAAAATCCATTAATTTAATCAGCAAATATAATTTATTAAATTAGGAAATATTAATCATTTCCATTTTGAACATCGAAACACGAAAAAGTTATTTATCAAATTACAAAGTTTAATCCATTCCAACACAGCAAGTTCGTTAAAAACAACAGAAAAATTCCTAGAACTAAAATCCCTTCGACCTTGAAACGTAACCCTATCAAAAGATCGTCGTAATAGATTACATCATTACAACAAAAGTGCCGAGAACTTTTCACTTACGTTGGTAATTCGTTACTACGGGATATTTATGTTCCCGCGATTCTCGATCTGGGGCGGCCATAGAAGAAAACAATATCCTGTGAACGCAGCTTGCTGGGATGTCAAGCGGTTTAATTTACGCTTCGTACATCACATCCTAGTGAAAAACAAATTGGCCACGAATTCAACGTACCCTATGAACTGGTCTGGTTACAACAGGAATTTGACCTATGTTTACATCTCAAGATTATCTTAAACAAAAACATATGTTTAAATTATCCTTATTATATATACAATACTAAATAATAAAAACCTATTTATTTTATATTGTTGTGAAACAATTGCGATTCCAAAGATATCTATGATTTTATGAGCAATTAAAGCAATTGTTACTGTTAAAAAGAGAATAAAATTGAAAGAGGTGTATTGTAATGTTAATGATATACTTAAAGCTAGTGGAAATATTTTACCGTTACTATTGGAACTCCATGTATTGATAGTTTTTGCATCGACAATAATTGATGACATTTAAAGTAAGTGATCGTAAAATCCTTGTATTGTGAAAGTATTAGATGCTTACTAGTTGTTATATAGAGGAACATGTACTTTCCTGTCTATTCAAGCTTTTCCTTTATTTATTATTATACCTATATATTTCAACACTATTAATTTATCTACATTTTCATTTAAAATTTACGATTTTATTGATTAAAACTATATATTTCATTATCTATTACAAGTTACAACAAGATTAAATAAACCCAACTAAATAAAAAAGTTAAATCAATTTGTTCTTTTTAAATTTTATAGAGAAAACGCTACAGAAAAAATAATTTAAAAAATCACGAAATGATTATCAAACAAAACTTTTTTTCATTCGTAATAATTTTTATTTTAATCTTGAAAGTTCAGAGAATTAATTTGAACGAAGTAGAAAAACGATGATAACAAGAGATAGTAAACTGGCATGGCCCATACACGCAATTCGAATAATCAAAATTTTAAAAGTTGCGTTTTAATTTCAACTCTCACAGCTATAAATCCACGACTTTAGAAGTGTTAATCTCTGCGAAAAAAATTTTTTTTTCTCTCTGGTTGGCACGACTGAAGTAGATTTAGTGCCTTTTTTTCTGCAAAGATTATCTCTCTGTAACGAACAAAGCTCTTCGTGTTTCGTTGGTATTTTTTTGTCTTTCTTTTTAACCGATCATCATTTATTTAAGATGTGTTTATAAAGAAGAAACAGAATCGTCCATTAACTATTAGTTGTTTGTGCTCCTTGGCTATATAAACTTACATTTTGCGGTAAAATAGCTAAAGATGTTACGTGTTATTTATTTATTTATTTCTTAATAAAAAAAACCTTACCCAAATATACAACAGAAATAACAACTTTAAATCATTCAAATAATGAATATTAATTAATAACTTCAGACAAATTTCAACCTGTTACAAATACTTTTTTAAATATCACAAAAGACTATATAATTATATTATTTTATTTATTTTTTATGGCCCTGGAAATGTTTAAATATTTTATTTATTCAATTACTCAGCAGTGTATATTTAACTATGAAAATAACAATGTGCCAACTATAATATAGAATTAAAATGTTGCCAACATGTTGAAAAGAATGAAATAAAACAATATAAACGTGTTTTAATTTAAATGCAGTTAAATAGTAACTATTATTTTACATAAAATTGTGATAATGGTATGAACTAAGGGGAATAGAAATAATTTAAAAAGTAATAAATATTTAACATTGTATATGAACGAATTTTGTATAACGCGTAAGTTCTTCAATATTTATGATTTCATAACGACGGCGCAATCCAATCTTGCGACAGAACAGCAAGTATGAAAACTACCCAGAAGGGGATGAAAACTTGGAAAAACTGATTTCCATGCGATTTTTCGTTAGGTATAGCGTTACGATTTTACATCAGAAAAATCGTTCAAGTGAAAAATCGAAACCGGAAATTGTCTGTGTATTTTATTTCCGTCAATTTTGTTATCATTGCTTATTTCTTTTTCTCGAATGAATTTTAAATTAAATTAGAATTTTGCTTGGGAAATGTACCAATAAATATTTAAAATGTGAATTATAATTCTGACTTATTTTTTTACTCTTTGCGAATAAAAACAAAGAATAATATCTTTTAAATATTTTATTTTAATTATTAAATCGCTATTAAATTATTGCAGTTTTAAATAATGAACTAACTATATCGAAAATGATAGATTATAATTTTGACTTACACTTTTAGATAAAAACAAAAATATAGAAACTAATTTTAAGTAAAATATTTTATATTAAACAAAAACTTTTAAACATAATCAACGTCATTTTTTAATAAATTATAATAGTTTTACAATAAAAATAATAAAAATAAAATCAATTTATAGAAATAAATGGATATTAATATTGATTTATTTACAAAGTAAACAAATAGGATATTTATACGATTTGATACAATAAATATTAAAACGGAATTTTTGTTCAAAATGTTTATTAAAGAAAAATGGCAACAAATCGATGCTAATATCTTTTAATGATCACTTTATAAATATTTTCCTAAAACATAACCTAAAACTTAGAAATAACGTTAATTTCAAAAGTTTTCTGGATAATAATTTACTTTGTTTGTTGATAATAAGTTAGATTGTATATATTTTGTAGTTGGAAACATTGTCATTATATTTTTAAATATTATTTATTATTCGAGTGTTTCCAACCCCCTACTTAAATAATGTCGAATGATAATATTGATTATTTAAATAGTAGTACAAGACATTAATTACTTTTTATCAAGTCATGCAACATTTTGTTTAAACTAGTATTAAAATAAATACAAAGCTATCAAATTATTTACACGTGTGTTCACTATCTATAAAATATCATTTTTTATTATAATTTTTTTCAAATATACAATATATGATATGATAATAATTAATTTTAAAATTGCAAGCAGCACTTCAACATATGTCTTATATCATCTAATAATTCACTAATTGAATCCAAATGTTTATTTATTACAATTCGCAGAAAGAGTTGTAGAAAAAAATACATACATAAGTGTGTTAATTCATTTTGTACACATCTGGTTCAGTTTTTAATTTATTTTTTCTTTTCTGTTGCATTGTAAATTGCTATGTACATAATTAATTCCTTATTTTAAATTAATCGTTTAATAGGTTAGGATAGTTTATAAGTTGAAGCATAATTCTAAATTATTTGATGAATTCTAATTGTTTCTGTTACTAATTATATTTGATTACTTGCTGTTTAGAGTCTATTAAAATGTGAATGAAAAACGGACATGATGATTTATTGAAATATAATTGTAATAATAAATTTTATTTCTTATTTTACAATTAGATATAAAAGATAGTTTTTATGAGAGTAATAATACATGAACTGTTCAATAAATAGTATGTCCATTAGACACCTACATAGAAACAATCTTACACTTTAGAGCATTTAGCCATGTTCAGATTAAAGTAAAACATGTGCGTGTTGGGTGGTTATATTCATGTCGTGACTTGTCACTAACACGAATCTGACAGAAAACGATGTTCAATGTCAGTTTCTTTTAACGAACGACATTTTGTGATCTACGCTACGTTCACTAAGGCGCGCAGCGAAAAGGGTATTTTAATTAACTATTAAAATTAGTTATTAGCTATTCACATAACAATAATGCTAGGTACTTAGTTAAGAATGCTTCATTTGGTAAACATTTTACTTTAGTAATTACTTTTGGCACATATATTTATTTTTATTTCAAATTTTAAATGCTATCTGACATTTATTTTGTACAAATTGCATCCAATATATTCTTAATTATTCTATTTTAATGTTATTTTCAACTATAAAACCCTCAATTTTTTAATTATTTCTATAATTTTTTTGTAAAATGACACGAGAAATCGATTAGAAATTTAATTTCTTTATTTATTTTTGAGTAATTGAAGTTTCCATGCCATATTTATAGGTAAATAAAGTCAAAAACTTAATAAAATCACAAATTATGAACAAAAAATCTAAAAATTTCAGTATAAAACTACTTCAGTTGTGTATAGGATTCGAAAAGTTGACTAACACTTTTAAAATATTAATATCTTTAGTTATTTAATCTCCTAAATCGGGAATATCTTAATAATAGGTATATTTAAAACTCTATCTTCAAAAAAATTGATTAGTAATAAAATTTGATGGAAAAAAGAGAAAAAGAAATTAAAAATTATGTTTATTTGAATCTTGTTCTGCGAAAAATGTATCATTATGTTATAATGAAAAAGTTTTAAAGTTAAATTTTTTGTATAAACAAAATAAATGTATAATAAAAGTTTTGTAATAAATTCCGTCTATGAAAAAAGTAATTTTTTCTGGGGATTAAATAAAATCAAGCTGACATTTAATGCTTTATTTAAAAAGGTAGCTAATTACAAAGGAATATATATCGGAAGGCAACATCAAACAGCTTTCCTTTTACCACCTTCTCGCAACTAATTTCTTTCCTAATCCGCAGAGAAGATAAAAGTAAAACCTTTTTTCTCAGTTCTTCGCCCTGTTTCTCCTCTTTTCAACGTAATCACTGTTGGCATTAACGGAACATGAGGAGTATTATAACGTTTTCGTGGAATTTTCGCTAAATTTTAACTTTTTTTGCCGGTTACGGCTTCATCAACTTTATAATTTCTACAAATTACTATTATCCGCGTTTTTTCCAAGAAATAATTTATCGTTTTAGTGCTTAGTATTTTTTACACTGAAAATTAAATTGATGATATTTTTAAACGTTGCTAAATTTTTATTTTCTTTTTACACATAAAATAATAAATTGTTATCTAGATGTTCAAAAGTTTTAAATAATTTAAGGGAGAACCCCATCTTGACAGCTCTAAAAACAGCGATATTCAGGAATTTTTTTAGGTATTTAATAACAATCCAATCATTTGAGATTTTTTACTATATTATTGCACGTATTTTAATTATTATTACAAAATTTTTGAAGTAAAAATGTTAATATTTGGAGCTGTGGTAGCCTTTGGTGTTAGACACCTCCAAAAAAGGCACCTTCTTCTGTGCCAGTCACGATCAGTCCTTAAACAAGATAGAATAAAATCGTTTAGATTTCCTTAAACTATATTAGATTGACTAACAAACAGTTTTACACATTGCCGATAAAAATTAAAGTTTGCTCCCAGTTTTTAAAAAATGTTGTTTGGAGAAAAACGCGTTTAAAGTTTTCGGTAGTATTGTACGGTTTCCACAATTTTTCTTGTATCTTTGAAATGACATCGAATATCAATAAACCTTTTTAGAGGGTCATTCTAGTCTTATAAGGAATACATTTATTCAAAAAAAAAAAAAAGAGTTTCTAGAATTTGTGGCATGCATATGTGTAGAATTAAAATATGACTATGCATACCAAGTAAAATTAACCTAATTGTTAATCTGAAATTCACAATGAACATGTTTCATCTTGCTGACTATACATACGAGAATTGGTTTCATTTGAGTTTAGGTAAATGATATATGTATGTATGTATGTATGTATGTATACAAGTTCATATGAATATATGACCTATACATAAATTTTTAATCCGGAAGTGAAAAAGCTTTATCCCAGTGAGGGGTATAATGCGTAAAACATTAATCTAAATTTCACTTTCATAAAATATGAACGGTACCTTTCTTAACTAAAAACCGAGCATAAAACAAAATTTCCGGTTGTTACGATGGACTTAACACAATCATGGCAAAACACATAACGTAATAATAAAGGACAAACATAGACGTAAACAGTTAATTGTAATTGTAAAGCTCCAAAGGATTATAGCGTTTGTGTTGTGTCGAAGGTTAAGGGAAACACAAAGATCAAAATGGCTAACTACTCTAGTTTATATGTACGTGTATGAACAAGCATCATGTGATTAGCTTTGTACGAATGTGGTTATTCGTGTTGCTTATTGCGCACGGGCTTTTCCACTGAACTCACCGTTAAATATGCTTCACTGCCAGGAATCTTATTTCATTTATTTCAGTATTACTATATTTTCTTGCAAGATTTATGTTAAAAATGTATTATATTAATAACTTTTCTTCATACAAATTCAGCATTTGATTACAAAATTTAAGATTGTCTCCGACTTAAGTCTAGTGCATTTATCTTTCGATTTACACAATGTATTTTAGCAGGGTTTCAATTTTCAAGACTGTCATAATTAGATATCATCATAACTGCGATCATTTGCAAAAGTGTATAAAATCACCCTACCATTTTATAGATCTAAGTTTCGTAAGTAATTCGACTTAAAATTTACGTTTATTTGCAAAATAAGACAATTTTTACAGTTAATAATGTCCAAAAAGGACATGTTTTTTCAAAATATTTTCTTTAAGAGGGCAGTGTTCTAATTTGATGTCGTTTTTAAGTTCTTACAAACAGTTCTTCGGCAATTACAAAAAATCTTTAGTAGGTTTTTCCCTTTTTAGAAACAGGCAAAATAATTATGAAATTAAAATTAATTAAGTTATTGGTACTAAGTTTTCTTTTTATTTTAATAGTTTTTGTAAGGCATGGAAAGAAAATGATTAGGTTGATGTATAGTTAAAGCTATAATCAATATGGCCGCTACATTAGAAATTTAACGAAACTTATTGAACTATTCACTTCTTTCTTGTGATATTCTTAGAATAAACAACATTTTTTTCATTTGTTTTTTAATTATAGCGCGTGCTTAAAACCTTGTATAAAATACATGCAGCGAATATTCCGCGTTTTTCAAAGAATAGATATAATATTAAAGGCACATGTTAGAAAGTATATTTTTTTGTTGTAGTCGCGGTTTTTCCGTATTTATAATTAATGAATCGGAATTAAAAAATCAATAATTCAGTTATATTTTAATTTTAATTAAATAGATTGATGTATTATTCACAATTTTAAATTAAAGTAAAGTTAATGCCACTAGAAATAAATAAATAAAATGTAATTTATAACTACATAAGAAAATACCACAGAATTATGTTGCACAATTTAATGATTAGATGTATTTATCCCTTTAATTAAAATTTGATTTATATGAAATGTAATTCAAAGTAACCACAAACTTAATTTTCTTGTAATTATATTGGAGAATTACTGAAACATGTGTCACTTAATAATTATGTTTAATTATGACTAAAATCGTATGTAATTAAACTTAATTTGACATCAAAGTGAACACTTCAATTACAAATCATACAGCGGAACAAACTTGTCGCTACATGCTTCAAAGATATCAAAAATCGAAATAATATAATTCTACAGATGAAATTATTTGACATGGCTTTCATTATTTTTTTAGCGATCATAATTATTTGTTTAAGCATTCATTGTAACGAGATATTCATTTATAAAAAGCAATTATTTTAGCTAGCTTTATTATTAGTGAAATATTGAAGTGTACAAAGAACCCTATTTTGTTATAAATTTAATAGATTACATAATTGTTCTGTTCTGTTTTCTAATAACCGAATTAAAAAATCGAATATGTTCACTTTTTTCATTTCGATCACATTTCTTCATCTTGCCTTCGTCTTTTTCTTGAATGGATCATAAATTTCAATAGCCTCAAGTTCTTTCAATAACATGTTTTTGACGCTTGAACCGATTATGTCTTCACCCCTTGAAACGAATGACGAGTGAAATGTGACTCATATCAAACAAAGATTTACCGAATAATATATAACACTTCAATGAGTCTTTTATTGCTTGGAATTTGACCTAAATTAATTTTTAAATTAATTTTTCGAAATATAAATATTAATATGCGCAGATAATAGAAAACATTTATCATTTTAAATTAATTTTGATGAGAAGTCAATAAATAATTTATATTTTGGTACTACAAGCAACACAAAATACATTATTGGTTGTTTTTATATTTTAATAGATTCACCTATTATTCGAAAACAACTTATTATCTTCGTTTTATCAAAATGAAGGTTTCAGCACATGTTTTTTCTTTTGTTTATTATATAGTTATGGTATATAAATGGATTAAATGACGTCAGAACATATTTGGCGCGCGCACGAAGAAAAGAAATTTATAAATATTTTTCTTAAATTGCACAATTAAAATTTCCATAGTAATTTTAAAAATGTATTAAAAGTTGTTAGGCAAAACATAATCAAAATTCAAATCGAGTATAGTAATTATATAAAATTTTGTGTTTCTTATTTGTTTGATAATATTAAAACATAATTATAGTAATATTACTAAACATTTTTTAAAAGTTAGTTTACCAATTTCACTTTATATGTATAGTAATTTTACAAAAAGTATTTGAAATTCTATTAGTTTAATTACTTTCAAATATGGTTTTATAATTAATTTAAAAAATATTGACCTTTGCAATGTATTCATTGTAATATAAATTACAATATTAATTCGTGATTTTCCAAAAAATTATAGCAAATTAAATTACAAGTAATGTTTGTAAATCTGAGAAGCTTTTTATGGGATATCAATCAATGTTTCAGTGAAATTACAATGCGTGTACCTTTTTTATATAAAAATTGTAAAATCACAACTCATCTTAATAGGTTTCCTCACATGTATTCGAAAATTACTTAAATTGTATTTTAATTTCATATTAATATACACCAATTTGTAATTTTTCTCATCATTTGTTTTGAGAAAAAATTGTAATTCTACAAAAATTTTTAACAGTGTGAATAATAATTTAGATATATTTATAATTATTAGTATTTCATGAAACCAAATCAATTGATTATTTATAGTTCACAATATATTCGTAAACAGATCAAAGCATATAATAGTATAATAGGTATTAATCGTGATCTAGGCTTAACTCAAAACAATTTCGATTTTGTCAATCAATTTCCAATAACTATACCTGATAATTAATCAATTAAATTCATGCAACCACCAATGATGATTAGCCCAGTGAACTGGAACTTAGCAGGAGGGTGGGGGGTTAGAAAGCGGTACTAGCTATAATCAATATGGTTAATTGTCTATTTCAAACGATACTATAGTTAATTTCACCTATTATTAGTAATAATCACAATATTAGAATCGGTATATTAACAATTATAATTATAATATATTCGAAAATAGATTTTTGTATATATTTACACTAAATATTTAAAAATAACTACTAATGAAAATAAGATAATTAATAACTTCTGTTGTTGTTATATTTTAAGTTTGTTTTATTTTTTATTCACACTGATATGTTTTTTGCGTCATTATTTTTTTGTATTAACTTAAAAATATTCTTTAAATATTATTTTAAATAATTTTTTTATGTACTATTTTCATTTTCATCTAGAATTATGTGATAATAATTAATTTGTTTTATATTTTTCATTTGTTTATTTTGTTATAAAATATATTGAAGTACCAACTGTTAAAATGATATATTTAAAATATTCTGATACATAAAAATGTATGCGAACATAGGACAAAGGTATACCCGTTAATACTAAAGCCAATATTTCCGAGAACTATTTCTGAAACGAGCCGAAAACGTTTTGGCATGTCAGATTGCAAAATACCAGATTATGCAATATCCTACCGTGCATTGTACGTTTCTGCTATGGAAATACCATAGTGACAGTATACTGTTGCATGCCAGGATTTTAAGGAATTAGGGTCTGGGATGCGAATGAATGTAAGGCAGACAGCTGGGCTCTATCGTTTGTTACATGGTGTGACGTGTGCTTCTTGTTGCTGTTGTTGGCAAATAGATAAGTGTGTGCGTGTGGTGACGTCATGTTGAGGTTAGTTATTAGCTCCAACACAGCTGACCACTATTGCCAGCTTGCAACGTTTATATCCTACTGAAAGAAAATCTTTTTAGTTGAGTAATCTTTCTGGAAATTATGGCTCTTTGTTGGTTACTTTTTGGTTGTAATGGATCTTATGTTTACTAAAGGGTTTATTTACCGTCTTTTTGCTTACTAGGAATTTTCGATTTTATGTCTATTTGACTTTGAAAGAATAGTAAATATTTTATCGTTAACGGAAAAACTCTTATTCAAGCAAAAATAATAATATTACTACCCGAAATTTATTTATTTTTTCTTTTGTTTTAGGTAAGTGACAATCTATCTTATACAGCAAGTTCAATTTAATTGTAAGTACTTAACAAATTTCTCATTATTATCAATAATTTATTTTGTTTTATTTAATTTAGTAATGATATTAAAATTTAATTAATTTCTTTAATCAATTTTAACAGAACATAAATACATAGTGTATCTTTTAAATTAATGTTTACATTTTCATTAAAATATTAATTTCCAAAGAAATATTTAATAATTAATGTGATAATCACTATTTTAAACTTAAATAAAACTAAAATTTAAGTGAATAAAGTATAGGAACATGCAAATAAATTATTTATTGTTGGTATAAAGCAGTAAAAGTCATTATGTGTTCTCATTCGAATTGTTTTACCGTATCGTTTTAACTACACTTATGAATTATTCAACATTGCAAAGAGGTAAATATTTGTAGCTAATGTAGTCAAAATGCGCATGCGTATATTACGTACGCATAAACGGGTATATACTTCCTCGTATAGATCAAAAATATACATTTTGATCATTAAAAATAGGTTTTTTTTAAGTTATTTACCAATTATGTTATCTGAACATAAAAAAAGGGTTATTATCATTACAGGAAGATTATAGAATGACTTGATTTTGTTTTGAAATATTTGCGGTACGAGTTTTTCCTTTAAGCCACTGTAGATGGATTTAATAAGTTAATCCTTTAACTATAATGACATAACAATAAGGTTAGAATGTAGATCAAAGACGCAAAAAATGCTAGCGTCTATATTAAACTATCATTATGATCTAATTGAACAAAGTCAGAAGCCCGTACATTTAATTTCTAGCTTTGTAGATACAATTCTATAGCAATGATATCTATGATCAAGAGCTCATGCGTACACGCACCGAATAAAGTGAGATTTACGATAGCAAAGCGGTAGATTCTTTGTTCTTTACCGGGTAAAGAAAAAAATTCCTTTTTTCTTTTTTCTTTTGTGTGGCCGTTTCTTCGTCAACGTTCTTATTCGGACGCGGCGCTCCTGTTCTTTAGTGAAACTGCTTTAAAATGGAAATCTGAAAAACGGCTTTGTTTTTCCATGTTCGATATTCAGAGGTGGAATGACTTATTTTCTTTGTTCGAAATATGTATTTATGAAAATTTAGGCCGTATAGATTCGGGAATATATTTACTATCAAATATAAAAAATGTTTCTTTTGCTTTTTGATATTATCATCTTTAAATCAATAACTATATTTCCTTCTTTTAGATGGACTACTGTACATTACTTTATTTCAACAATGTTTTAACAGGTTTTAACAGGCTAAATAATATCCGGAACTCTATTACCTGTTGCTTTTCATATTTATAATAAATATTTTGAATTGTCATATTTCTAAGAATAACTATGAAAAAAATATTTTAATAATAATACTAACATTATTTCTTAAATATTATTTAAACTTTTAAAATAAATTTCCTTAAATATTTTTTTGATTCATTAATATTTTAATTTGTACAATAAATCATAATAACAATTTTTGTATGATTTTCCTTCCCGAAACATTAAATCAAAATTCATTACGTTTATTTAAAAATAAAAAAATTAAATTAAAAGAATAAACTATAATTAATTTATTAAATTTGATAAATGTCCATACTTATCTATAATTCAATCTCCATTGGACTTGTATTTACTACTATAATTATTAAAGTAAAAAATGACTTACTGACTAATAATTATTTTTACTATCGTAGGCAGTTAAAATATGCCAAATTACAAGATTAGTTCACTTAACAAAGAACAAGTTATGCTTGTCATGGTTAAAAATAGCGGGCTTTAAATGAACCTTTGCAGCCCCAAACTTTAAACGATTTGTCTTTTCTATATTGTATTTTTAAAATGTACGTTTGTATGTGTACTGTATATTTTTGTAGCGAACATGTGTGCTTGCTTTATTTTTATTATCTAGATTTAATATGTTGCTTTTAGGGTAGACGGTACTTTTAAAATAAATTTTTTATTACTTTTTGAACTTGAAAATCGTCTATTTAATATGTTGTGTTAAAAGCAAAGTGAAACTAATACAACAGCGAAATATACAACCTACTAGATGCAATATTAAAACCACAGAACAAAATAAAATGGTTTAATAAAAATTAAACTTTAAAAATAATTAAATAAATGACAGTTCTGTTGTAAACAAAATAAAACAAATGCAATGACAATATAAAGAACCTACTAGATACAATTTTATTAAAACAAAACGCAAAATAAAATGCTATAATGACATTTAACCTAAAATATAATAGTAAACAAACTTTGTAAAATAAATTTATAAATTAAAATTTATTCAAACAGATAAAAATCAATTGTCTAAAATTTAAAAATGTAGTCTTCCGTTTATAGAATATATAATTAGTTATTTAATTATTTATGAATAAATTTATTGATTGAAAATTGACGTCATTGCGTGGTTGTATAAAAATTTATAACTTAATCATAAAGAGAATTGACCTAACACAATTTCCATATAAAATTATTTATGAGCAATTGTTAAGATGAACAATGGGGCGTGTACCATATATTGGTTATATTATATTATATATTAGTTTAGTAACACAAATGCACCCAATAAATTATGTAACATAGAAAGCTGGAATCAATTTATCTTTCAACAATTTATTCATCTATTTTGTTTGGTGCTAGTAACAATGACAACTATATTTATTTATAAATAATAAATATTTATTATAAATTACGACAATTTCTTTCAGAAAAACTTATCTTTTTCGTTCTAAACTGTTAATATTTGATAATGTTATTTAAGTTACTTTGACTTGCCGACTACGAATTAGATTTGTAATTTGTATCTCGCGTTACATGAAACGAATAAAAAAATATAATATAAATATACTCGATGGTAAGAAAAAAAAATTGAACACAATTCGTCTTTTGTTTTATATACACAGAAGCTATTTACTTTTTCATTTTAGGCCTTCCTGTTTCGTGTTTTATTCGCTTGTTAGCCAAAGCCTACTTTATTTTTCACCGAGTGCTGTTTTAATCTTTGTTCTGTAAGTTTGCCTAATTTACATTTTAATTTATTTTTTAGGGAGTTATACTGTTCTTTCTTTAATACCGTTTTAATTTTGGTAATACTTTTTAATTCGAATTTGACCAGTTTTCTTGTTTTAAAAGTATTTTTTTCTCTTTTGTAAATTAATTTACAGCAGTTATTTTTTACTAAATGGTTTTTATTATTCTCTTATTAAATGTGATGGTATTTTTAAATTTATTTTATCTGTTTTACTTTTACTACTATGCTTATGTTATTTTTCCAGCATTATATTTTTTTTTTAACAAATACTGAAATTAATATCTTACAAAAATATTAGCTCAAAGTTAAACTCGTACACATGTCGTCAATGTATTTTTATGTACAAATAATGTATTTATATTTTGACATTTAATATTATTATTATTATTATTATACA
>CM008233.1:2262010-2276309 GCA_002278615.1 Pogonus chalceus | reverse complement strand
AGCTTATCAATAAATTGTTTTTAATTATTACTAACTTGTCCTTGTTGTTATCGGTTAACACTGTGATTCATGTCCGATAAGAAAATAGGTCGGTAAAAATAATTTTATCATCAGCTAGATTGAACAGGATCGCTGGCCTTTCAATTATTTATACAATTAAATGTTATCTAGGTAACTATAAATTTAATAATATTTTATATTATTATTTTTTTAAATACTTATCAAATATGTGATAAATTTCATTATAATTTATGATTAGTTAAATTTCATAATAATTGTAATATCCATGAAATATTTGTGGAAATAATTTTTGTATATTCAACAACAAATTTATTGATTTTAATGACTAATTAATGATTCATTATTAATTGCAATGTGGTACAATTTTTGCAATGTCAGCAATATAATAGGAAAACTGCAATTATTATAACAAAGAAATTTATATATTATCAACCAGAAATTATGTATTGGAAAAATATTTATCATTATAATTTATACATAAATTATTTTTTTTATGCGTAACTTATACATACATATATTGATTTTGACCTTTCTTTCTGATTATAATGTATTAAATAAATTCGTTTGGATTTTAACTCTATTAGCTGCTAAGAGCTTTCGTTAGTCAAGTAACTCGGCCCGGTATTAAACTCGTCTAGGTATTTAATACAATGCAAATTTAGTTTGATAAAAAAAAAATATATATATCAAAAGTTTATTTGTGTGAAGCATGCTTTTTAGTACTCTACTATTTGTTCTATTAATATAAATAGGGTCTTAATTCAAAAAATTAAAAATTTTAGATTTTGAATTTAACAAATCCTTTTTAAGACAATTCTCTTAATTGATCGTAGAGACATTCTTGTAAATATGCAGCAGTTTAAACATATCAATTGATTAAAAGCTATAATTTTTAATAAATTCATCAATTATTTATTAATAATCTAAGAATTAATCTTGAATTAGTAAGTTTAGTTTTGATTTGATTCTCGTCAGGTCTTATTTGTATAAAATATTTTTGTAATATATAAAAAAATGAGATTAGATCAAGGGTAGTATATAAACTAAAATAAAAACAATAAAATATTTTTTGTTTTCCGCCCAAGAAAATTCTATTTAACATAAATATACATTCCATATAGAATAATATTTATAAAAGTATAAAATTTAAGAGCTATAATAATAGTTATCATATTAAAACAATCTGAGAAATACGAGTAGTGAACAATTAATAAATATGAAATGCAAATTAAAATACATTTCGATGCAATAAAAATGATAAAAAAAACAATGAAATGTACATAAAATTTATCATATGACATATTTGTGAGGTTACTCACCATATAGAAATATAAAAATCGTTTCTGAAATAAGTATTTTTATGTTAACTTAAAACAACAGGAATATTTTATGGTGCAACTTATGTGCATGCTGACATTTTTTTTTTTTTAGATAATATTTCTTTTTATATGGAAAAAAAAAAAATTAATTGTAATATATCTACGAACACAAAACAATGTTTTTACGACAAGTCATTTATAATAAATTCAGAAGCTATTAGTATGATTTATTGTTTGAAAGAAAATGAATATTTTTAATCTTAAACAAGATATACGTTTGTATTTGAAATAGTTATTTTTATGTTATTTATTTCCGTATTTAATACATATGTACTTTAATTCTTAATTAATGTATTGGTGGTTTCTGAAACTTATTTATACTTTCAACTTTTGTTTTATTAAAAGTATTAAAAACCATTTATTTATATAAAAAAGTTATAGGGTTATGTTTGAACGTGATTTGACTAGGAATCATTTTCCTGATTCAATTGTGTATCCGCGCTTATAGCTTTCCGCCAGNTATGTTTGAACGTGATTTGACTAGGAATCATTTTCCTGATTCAATTGTGTATCCGCGCTTATAGTTTTCCGCCAGATTAAGCATTATCAATTTTATCTTATATCATTTAAAAAAAGAAAAAGAAAGTTTTATGCAATTTAAATTATTTCATTTTTTTTTTTTTAATTTTGATAAACTGGTAATGATTTTTGTATTTGCAATGCAGAGAAATTTTTTTAATTAATTTTATTATGTTTTAAATGATCTAAAAAATCTTATATAACGGCTAATCGGTTGTTACAATCAAATATATTTTGTTTGGTTTTCGTAAAAATTTGAACTGAAGTATTAAGAAGATTTATAAAAAAATATGACAATACATATTAATTTCTTAGANTTTGTATACATTTTTTATCAAGAGTTCAACAAAAATGGTATTTTTATAATTTGTTGTTTAAATTAGCTTATATAAAATTTATACTATAGTTGAAGTTGACAGAAATTGTTTAAAACTAATATAATTCCTTGCAAAACAGATAAAATAAATTCTTTTAAAACTTTGTAATTTTTCATGTCATTTTTTTGTGTTTATATTTTTAGTATTCTCTCTTTTTTCTTCTCGAAGCAATTTAAAAATATTCCAAAAGTATGTTATAAATCCGTTTCCTCGTCATAAAATTGAACCAAACCAAAAATAAAATATATTTTACAGCTTCTCGTGTTGGTAATTTAATACGCCACTTAGGCAACGTTAATTAAAAAAATCGTATTTATTTTTTTGGTGTACACAACTGAAATTATCCATCTGTCTGTATTACGCCACGTTCATCTCAGTTAGTTTACAGAAGTTCTTAGAAATTTTGACGCATATACATCACAAACGTATAGTGCACCGTTCAACGTGTGTCACAATAGTGGGGCACGGGGGGAGACAAGTGAGTTCACTGCATGTACGAGGTCATTGACTTGTGGTCTAATTACTAGGTCCCTGACCAAACCCAATACTTGTGTCCTAGTAACTTTTGACGTTAAAGAAAAATTTTCCATTCTGCGGAACTTAACTTGTCTAACATCTAAATGCTTTATTATTCCTTTTAATATATGAATAGTTATTTTATTTACCGCATAGTAATGCTAAATTATAAATTCATTTATTTTACATTAGAAAAAATATACTTTTACCGTTATGTTTAAGAACTATTATTTAAAAACTGCAAATATATATTTTTACTGTGAGATTAGCTATTTAAAAATCAAGAAATAGCCAACTTTCAAAGAAAGGTAAAACTCAAAATAATTTCCATTTTCTTTAAAAAAAAATTATTCCTAAATATTTTAACTTGTATATTTAAAAATTGACGTCAAATATATAAGAGATTGTTCCAAAAAATTGTACATTCTTTATTTTCGGTAGTTCAAATTTCAGTTAATACTTCAACGTAACTGACTATTCAAATTTGAACAAGATAAATCGTATTTATTGCAAGGACCATTGCTCAATTCTTTATTTGTCCGCTAACAGAGAACCTGATAATCTGCACGTACATACATAAGTTTATCGCTGGTAAATTATTAAAAATAACTTTAAATAACATTTTAATTCAATTTAATTGTAAAAATAATTAAGAATCATTAATTTAAAATTTAAAAATAATAGTTAATTTTTTTTAATTACTAAATTATAATATTAATCTAGGAAATAATAATAGATGGACTAGAACCGCTATAAAAACGTCTTTTTTTCATGTTTAAACTTGTTTGAACTGTTTCTATGCACATATATTTTCATTTTGTAACATGCTATTAATGTGAAATCTATGTCGTTTATTTTATTTTTTTAGTTTTTGTGTTAAAAGAGTTGTGTTAGTTATTATATTGTTAGGTCAATGATCTATTTTTTCTAAAGAGTTGGTGATAATTTTTTGTTTAAATATCGATAGGTTATTATCATGGTAATGAGTTCGTTATCATTAGTTTTACGTACGCTGAAATATGTCTAGCTTTTGGTGTGGTTGACATAATTTCTGGTTTTATATTTTGTTGATATAATTCAAGTGCAAATGTTCCCAAATTTGTTTTTATAAGGTCAATAACCGAACTATTTTTTCTTTTATCTTATTTATTTAATTATTGTAACACTTTTTTTAAAATCATTTACATTTAACTTATTAATATTTATTTTTATGTAAAATATTCTAATAAAACTCATTTTCACAGTGGATTAGTCATATGAACATACATACTTGTTGCAACCTGTAAATGCATTAGTATACATGATAAAAACATTTATTATTTAAAATTATATCATTTCCTGTTTAGTTTATCAACATTTTAATTATAATGGTTTTAATTGAAATTTTAAAATAAATTATTTTTTAAATTACAAATGTTTAGGAAATTTACTTTACTGGTAAATGCATATGAATAAGAATGAAATAATTATATATTTACTAGTTAGGTAAGTCACTGTTTAAAAATTTATGTCAATTATAATATAAAAATTTGCATTTATATTTGTTTAAATTCGCATGGCGACAGTATTTTATTTCTTATCGAAGTTTAATTTTAATGTCTTGTGAATAATTCTACAAATATTTAGTTGCATTCATGTTTTAAATCATTTTTATTATTAGATAAGTTTCATTGAATGTAATAAGTATTTTTTTAATTTAATTTGTTTTTCCTCATATTTTTAGATTTTATATTTCTATTTAATTAGGAATATGAATCATAAACTGACTTAAGTTTTTTAGATTTTACAAATTTTGTTTATCAAACTTGTCATAACAGGAAAAATTTTCAATAATTATTCTTATAACATAAATTATTGATCTTTCATTATCTACAATTATATTTTTATTGATAAAATAAAATTATATATTTCCTGCAATTAGACAATCCAATTAATTAATTTTAATTAACGCTAATTATATTTAATAATGAATCAATAGATAAATAAGAAAATTGAAAAAACCCAGACACCCTTAAAAAAAAAGACATTTCTGCAGATTTCTAAACTATCCTGTTAAAACATGTCTTGATTTCATATATACATACATAAGTAATATTTAAAATGTAACGGTATAGGAATAAAAAGATTGTTTAATGCTGTTGAAGATTTCGAAATGCAGCGCTACGAAGAGAAAAATAAAAAAGTTGCACATGAAACGATAATAATTATCACTTATCTATACGATGAAGTAAGAGGTAAAAAAAAGGTAGTCTACTTGATTAACCGTAATTTTATTCAAAATGACATCACCTTTTGCACGCATGATGGCGCTGCACACGTGCATCAATTCATTTTTATTTTTATTTGCGTGCATATGCCTTCACTAGATGAAAACTGAACCTTTACTTGGATTACTTAAACAATCGCGATATCCTAACGTTACATAATATATTTAATTACTTGGTGAGTGTTGCGCTACATAGTTATGAGTTTTAGGTAACCAGTTTTTATTAGACGGTCGAAGTACGTAGTCAGTCTCGTGCAACAAGCGAGTCTTGCTAGTCAATCTGTCGCCTTGTTGGATTTTTTTTTGTTGATATTATGGTATAAAGTTCAGGGTTAGTGTATGTTACTATTGTATTAAGTATCATGTAGATTTTCTCTATGATACTGTATCATTTTTTCATTTATATTATTTGCTTTATAAAACTTGAAAATTCAGTTTAAAATTTATTTCAGCATATTAAATTTCATCTTTATTATATTACACTAGACAAAAAAATCTCTAGATAAAACACAAGAAGATATTGGTTCAATTTTTTTATTTCTGAATTTATTTCAAATTATTGTATTGATCAAATGTTTTTTTTTTAATTTATTATCTTCATTAAAAAAAATCTAGATACATATTTTTAAATTTTTTTATCGTAAATAAAAGTTAAAGTATTGGTTTTATTACATTTTTATTGATTTTTTATCGGTTTTGTCTTGGGAATGAACCACTAGTATAATTAAAATATATATTTTAGTATATCATAAACTTCTCAATTATAATATCTCTTTTAATTAAAATAGTTAAGAGAACAGAATATAATTTTGACTTTTGAAAACAGGAAAACGGTTGAATTGCATTCGTTGACAAGTTTCAACAGATTTAAGCAGTTGACTCTTGTAAAACATTATGTGCTATATGAATTCGTGTATAGTCGTTGCCACAAATCAATGTAATTACTTAATAAGTAGATATTTTACTTCAACATACGTTATTATTCTTTTCATCTTCTTAACGCCTTGATGAAATACGTCTTAATAATGTGAAGAAATAAAAGGCACATTAATAGGAATTATCTCTGTATTCTATAAGTAAATAGTTTTAATATCAATTTTATAATATCTAATGTTTGTTTTACTTTGTTTCAGGTAAGTCAGAGCATTTATACCTGGTTATTCAAATAAACATATTCGTAAGTACAAAACTTAGTATTTTATTATTATTTCTTTTTAAGTGAATTTATGTATTGAACTTCTGACATAATTTCCAATTAAAATGTTAAAAGTTAATTACTTTAATAATTTGAAAGCAATGAATATAATGAAAATTATGAAAATATTGCATCATAACGCTGCATATAAAAAGTGTAGAAAGGTATACACTTAATTAAATTCATTAATAATTATCAATAATTGGTTTTTGACAATTTCCTAAAAGTACTTTTTTTTAATCCATTCGGTAAATTTATTTTTCTTTGTTTAAAGAAGATCTTAGTTAAACTAAAACTTGTTTAAAAAACAAGAGATTTCACGTAGTGAATAAACGAAACAGATGCAGCTGACCTTGAAATTGATTTGGCTCTTTTCCAAATTCATCTATTGCTTACTTCACATCAATCACTACTCACGCTAACTTAGAGCTTTGACATTTTCAATATTAACAGACAGAGCATCTGGCTAATGGTTAGATTAGATATTTATTAATGTTTTTACTTATATTTTGAATAGTTAATTAAATTTGTTTTACTGATATTTTTAATACTTCACTTAAAAAATTATATTTCATAACAGTTTTTTTTTAGTTATACTTTATTACATATCTTAACAAAAATATATTAATAATAGGCAGATACTTTTTAAATTAATTATATGTTGTTTAATAATTATTTACAATTTACTGTATTTAATATTATTTTTAATTGTTTAGTCATCAAATAATTACTTAATTAATTATAAAACAATCTCTGTTAATAACAGGTAAAAGAATTTTACAATTATTCTAAATTTATTAATTTGTTTAATTATTGCAACTCGGTCTACTACAAATTACAACGTCTAGCAATAAATCTTTTCTAAAAAAATCCAAAAAACAGTCAATGACAATAATTTACAATTTAAGTTTTATAATGCTATTCTTTTGTTGCTGAACAAACTATATAAATACAAATCGGTTTTAAAATAGATTTTTATGGTGAAGTTTTTATTAAAGTAGATTTAAGTTTAGGAAGTTGACTTGTTTACCAAGGATGTTTATTATAATTTTTACGGAATCGGATGATTAGATTAGGGTTTGCGGTTAGGAGCAGATTTCTTTCAAATATCTTTGAAACTCACAATTTTAGATTAAATAATATTTGTGCTTCTAGTTTCAAAGAAACTGTAAAATTTATTTTGTTTGTTGTATTATCCTAAAAATACAGAAAAAATGTGGATTCATTACAATTCAAATATTAAAATATAATACATATGACTCGTCGCCATATTGTGTTGTATCTCTTTATTTTTATGTCACTATTTCGTTTCATTCAAAACAAACTTAGTTTTATTGTAAAATTTATACTTCAATTCAATAAATTTATAATAAGTTTGATTTGAGAAATATACGAAAGACAATTTTTTAACTTTTGAATATGTATTTTATTCAGTTTTTATTTTTGTTTAATGTGAGATAACAAATATTCTAATAAGTCATCTCAATTTTACACGCTGCTTCAAAAAACTCTGCGGTTTCCTTTGAGGATATACATATCTATACAAGCATATCTTTAGTCAAAAGTTAATATAAAAACCATTGTTTGAATATAAAATGAAAGGGAAAACTAATTTTAACAAGTATAAACAAGTATTCTTAAATAAATTTTAAGTTTAATGTTAAGATTTTCATAGTTTTAACATAATTTAAATGATACATTTTAATTATCCGTCACTATTAATTATAAAAAAGTAAAAATCTAAAATATTCTTTTGTTTAATTATTATAATTATACATACATATATGTATAATACTTAAGGTGTTTTATTTTCACTTTTTTATAATAATTGTA
Organism: Pogonus chalceus; assembly: GCA_002278615.1. Taxonomy (NCBI): domain Eukaryota; kingdom Metazoa; phylum Arthropoda; class Insecta; order Coleoptera; family Carabidae; genus Pogonus; species Pogonus chalceus. The sequence continues at coordinate 2,268,203 of CM008233.1, read as the reverse complement.
TTATAATTATTAATATAACATAAATATTTAAATAATTGCATCATTACATATGAAATACTTGTAAGTTTTTATACACATTTCGCATTTTTCTTAGTATATTAATCTTATTAAAATCCAACACAATGAAATGCAGTCTAGAAATACAATGTCAGAATTGAAAAAAAAATTGATTTAGTTGTGTTTTATTATGTACGAAGTATGACTAATCGATTGTAAAACATTAGTCATGCTAAATTTAAAAATGCTACTACATTTTTCGTGCAAATAGCTTTGATAAAAAACTTATGGATACACACTCAAAATTATTCCACTGAAATTAGCTGCTAAAATTATGTCATTATAAAGTAATAATTTTTTTATGTCATTCATGAAAAAGGACAATTTTATTTCTAATATAAATATAATTGCTTGTATTGTTACAACTACCGCTTTTATTATTCAAAAACAATTGTTTATACTTATTTAATTTCATTTCATTTTCATAAGTATATAACCTAAAATTGAAAATAATAAAATGCAAGAAAAAACATGCATCCAGATCTGAGAGATTAAATATTAAATGTTCAATATACTATTAATCAATTTAAAAATCTAAATGACACTTTTTCTTTAATCTTTTGGCTTTAATACTATAAATAGAAAACATTTTTTGTTTTCATAAATCCTTCGCGCATAATCCAATTAACAACTCTATATTTAAATCCAGAATTACTGCTGCAAGAAAATCCATGAAGCCATCCATCGGGTAAAAAGCATTAATTTTAAGCCTAATAATCAGTAATGATACAGTCGAAAATCGCTTGTATTGCATGAATTCATTTGGTGATATGAAACAGACAAGACTAGCGTCGAACACCGTTTTAGACTGTCGTAAAACTGGGGAATTACTAAACCGCGCGTTGATACAAATGTTCCAGCGTTATATAAAAGATATTCTTACGTTTTCTAGCATTGTTGCATTTGTGTGTAGCTAAAGTGCTGGATTCAAGTTTAAAATCATTTTTATTTATCTATTTAAGATTGTTGTATTTGTGTCAAGGTACCTCAATATCTACCCACTTTGAATTTTATTGTTAAGATGAAATCTTTAACTTAGTCAGGTTTTTCTGTTTATGTTTTCATATTCTTTTCTCAAACAAACACGGATATTTTTTGAAATATTACTAAACTTTATGTACCTTCAAACTTTTTATATAATTTTACAAAAAAATACATATTTTTAAATTCATAAAACTAGAAAACTTAGTTAATTCAGAATATAGTTTTATTTGAGATTATTTGTTATCCTGATTCTTTAAAATTTATTGTCATAATAAATAATTAATTTTGACTTTTGAGAAAATGAGTAAACAATCAATTTTCTCTTCTTTTTATTTACAAATGTACATTTCGATTATCAAACGTAGAGCTATTTTTACAAAATAAGAATTTTTAAACTAACAAATTAACTTATTGACGGAAAACCCAAAATGGAAGTAATCGCATAATTTTGACTGTGTAAGTAATTAGAATTTTCATTTTAGGGTTTAATACACTTTACTTTTGATATGCATACAGAATTTTTTCATGACTATGACTTACAATATATTTACTGAATTTGAAATTGATTTAATTTATTTTCAAATAGAAATCAATACACCTAGGTTATTATTATGTTGCTATGGAGACAATTTGTTTATATTATCAAAAATAGAATTGGTTTATATTTAAATTTAATATATATTTTATTATTAGCAGTGTTATTTGACATAGATTTTCATAAATCTGCAGAATATAAGTTAAATTTAAAGCACTTATTCAAAATTGATGCATTTAATGTGAATAAAGTGAAATTTTATATATCTAATACAAGATACTTACATATATGAGTCGATTTTACACTCACTCGTGAGAAAAAGTCTTCATTATAGTTGTTTATAAAAAAATTAAGGTGTATCCTATTAATTAAAAAATATATCATATTTTATTTCAAGAAGAACACACATGCATAGATTCATAAATGAAAAACAACAGTAGTTAATTATTTTTCGCATAAATCAATCATAATTAATACAGTATTGTATCATGTTTAGCTTCAACATAGAATAACAAATTAAGAGAAATTCTTCCATCCAATCAATAACAAATTGAAATTCTATTATTAAATTCCAATATAACAATCATTAAATAATACAATAAATCAATTCTTTTTATATGTACATTTATGTTCATTATAATTTCCTTTGTTAGATGAATTTCATTCCGTACAAATAGTTATTATTATCCGGATATTAATATTCGTTGCACCTGATTGAAGCAAGTTTAGAATTGTCAGTCTCTGTAGGAAACATTAATTTACTTGATATCCTTGCCATATTTTCTTTACAATGTTTAGAAAATGATTAAAACGGTAGTAACCGCGGGCATCGGCCACCAGGTAATAAAATCAATTGAACTCGTTTCGCTTTAGTTCAGTGTTAAAGAAACTTGGAAGGTTATAACTGATTCTTAACTCTTCATGTGCAATATTACGTTATTTTTACTACTAAATTCTCTTAAATAGTTGGTAACCCTGCAGTCACTAATTGGCTTAATAAATAAATATAATAAAATTCAATTAATATTAGTTTTACACCTGCATGATGTGTATTTTAAAATATAATTTTATAAATAGTATAAATAAATTTTGTTGACCAGTATAGGGGTGTGTAATTTGAAGCCACTTTACCAATATTTCAATAGGGGCTTGTAGGATTCACCTGCTCTCAAATATAGGGATCTGGGTTAGGGGTATTGTTGGTTTGTACAGGTGATTTTAACCTTCTTTTTTTGAAGTACTGCAAAAAAGTAGGTAGAAAAATATAAATTCTTCAAGGGTGGTATAATTTATATCTTATTCATAGGGGTTTATAAATCATAAAGAAATTGTAACATTGTATTCTGGTGAATTGATGTATCTGTTGGTTCTTAATTGAGTCCTTTTTTTTAAACTATTTTTAAGTGTGAAATTATAGAATTATGTGAATTAATTTCTTCTTATAAGTTGATTGAAGAAGATATTAAGGTCTAACATCTGCAAAAAGTGCTAAAATTTTAATTTAAATCGTAAAGAAACTATTCCTTCACAATTTTTCGATTATTGTCTTGTAAAAAACTTATATTGTTGGTTCAAAGCTTTCTTGAACTAGAAATTTCTTTTTTATATTCTTATAATGAGCCCATCCATTGAAATTTCAATGATTTTTAGTCATTGTACCCTACTTGCAACTATAAAACTCCATATAATCATAGAGCTTTAAAGATCAAGGGCTCTATTGTGTTTGCTCTACACTTTTGATAGTCTGGGGTAAAATAATTAAATAATATTGAGTTTTCCGGTTTAAGTACATGTATTTAAATAAATTGAACCATTTGATGTAAGTAAAAATAAATTTTATGACTTCAAGCGCTGTTCGAAAGAAGTAAAAGAACTTGAAATATTTTATTTAAACATTGTAAATCCAATAAAACATTTAAACTATAAACAGTTACTTATAATATAGAAATATAACAAATACTAAAGTTTACTGTCTACCTGCTTTTTTTACCCTTTGTAACAGTTAACTACCATTACATCTGTTCCGGTTTTTACTCCACAATTTAACTACCCAGTACTAAATACACACACGAATACACAAATAACAGCATATATACCTAATTATAAGTAGTCACGTGTATCTCCGTCTTTTGTTCGATAGCTTTCTGGATCTATAATACAACTTTTTTAAATTTATTTTGCAGTTGCAGTCTAGCTAGAGTCTGTTAATAAAATTTTAATGTTATTCTGACGTATATTGTTCAGTGTAAACTGCAATAAATTGTGTTTAGAGATGCTTTTGACCTCGCTTCTCAATAAAATTTATACTTGAATGCAGACAAGCCTATATTGCAGCTCTCTAAAGCAAAAGTAGTTAAATAAAATGATTTATTTCCGGGTTCAAAACGAATAAATATGAATCATATGAACTGTAACCTTGTTGGAAAATCTATTTTAAATCATACGACTTTATATAACATATATATTTTCTTTTATTTTATATTAAAACCGAAAATAAGATAATTTCCTGATAAAACTGGAAAATATTTGTATAAAAAAAAATTTATAAAATACATTTTTACCGCGCAATTAATTTAGTACTGTCCTCAATTTATTATCAATTAATATCGGGATAATATTTAATCAGCTTTAAAAATTATCGATAAATTTTAGCAATTATATTTAAAATTAATTTCGATAATTTCATTTGATTTGACCTGTTTACAAATCATTAAACTTAATTATATACTGACCCAGTAATAAAACTTGTAAATTAATTAAATTATTTTGAATTCTGTATAAATGGTATAAAGTTTAAATTGAATTTAACAAATTAAAAAACTTTTAAACGTGCTTTATATATAAGACAAGGTTTAACAAGTTGGGTTTAGATTTTACGTTGCAGATTTATGAATTTATTTTTTAAATATTTAATAGAATATATTTATTTATGTGTATATAATTTATGGTTACAATTGTTCATTAAAAAAAGTATAAAAGTAAATTTATAATCGAATGAAGGTATAAAAAGAAAGTCATGTCATTTTCTATTGTGAAATATAATAAAATTGCATTGAAGCAATATGAGGCCACACCAGGCCAACCCAAGAAAAAGACGGCCCACTTTCTCGCTCACACCTGGAGGGCGTTAATCAGTATGATGGCGCCAGGGCCGTCGCTATCATCTTCGTCAGCTGATGTTCACAGATGCAGTTCCTTGAATAACTGCAAACAGGCCTGCTTTCAATTTCCGTCCGTTCTACAATTCTTAACATGGTTTGTCAGGTTTCTCTTTGCCCATGATCTTTGTTGAACTTTCTTTTTGTTGTTATCTATTTTTATTTTATATATTTTATTGCTATATTTATTTATTGTGTATACTACAACAACTACAATTGAATAATTACACTTCTAAAATTATTTACTTTAAAACAAACTTATTAAGAATATAAAACAATTTATCTCATAAAGAAAAACTATTAGAATTCTTCGTTTTAAAAAATATTTTAATCATTCTGTTTCATATTTCGTAATATAATTGTGATAGCGTTTAGTTGCTAACCTAAAAGTCCCAGGATTAAACCCAGCTATGCAAAATTGATTCACATCCGGTTAAAAACAAAATTGGCTATTGATGTTCGTCTGATAACAATTTCCTAATGAAATTTATCAATTTAAATTGTATTATAGAATATACATTTCAAAATAATTAAAATTTTTGTTGATTAATTTAGTTTATGGATTAACACAACTGCAGATAATTGAAAATGAATTTAATTTCAATTAAATGAAGTTTATTGACTTTATATAATAGTTGATCATATCTCCATTCGATCTAAAAATAGATTCAAATCAATTAATCAAATTATCGACTCCATTGTTGTCGGCAGGCATTATTGTTTTTATTTGAACTAATTTAGATAAAAATTAAATCAAGTATTGATAATAAATCATGCGATATAATTTAAACTGAAATGAAGAAAAATGCATTATATTTGTTTAAAATATTTGGGTTTTATTTAATTTATGTATATTTAATCTCTTTGTTGAATCTGTTAACAAAAACACATATATTTTATTTGCATTTAGCATGAATATGTGAAATATTTCTTTTTTTATTGCTAATTTAAACAAATATTTACTAAGGTCATGTATTGAACAAGTCATTATAATTTTTAAAATGTAATTTTGTATTCTGTTTTTAAATTATTACTGAATATATTAAAGGAGCATTGTACATTATTATCAAACGCGGTGTTAAATTAAATATGTATTTTTCTTCTTCTCTTTGTTTAGTTTATTTCATATTTTAAACTTGTACTTACATGAATCTAATAATTTTATTGTTTTAACTGTATGTTTAGTAATCCTATCGACGGTTTTTAAAATTGGAAAATACTTGTATATTCTTAAAATGCAAATTTTTAAGTTATAAAGATAGAATAAGTCTAAAGGTGGCTTCAGAGTTTACATAACATAACATAACATAACATAACATAGCATAGCATAACATAAAAATACGTAATGGTTTCATAGTTTTCATAGTAAGCTCTGTTCGTAATAGTATTGCTCATTTCACATTAATGTTCTTGTTACCAAATTCAGTTGTATTTTACGCGTCTCATCTACCTCTGAATT
>CM008233.1:2217914-2252353 GCA_002278615.1 Pogonus chalceus | reverse complement strand
TGTGTGTGTGTGTGGTCCCGTAATTCCTTGTGTCCTGTATTCGGTGGTGCTAGAACATTCACTCTTTATTATCGGAAGAAGTTTTTACTTTGGGGTAAACTAATGATGTTAAAATCGGGACTATTTTTGGTAAAGTTTTGCTATCAGATTCATTTTGATATTTTCTATTTTTATTTCTTATACTTTTCAAAATATATAGTTTTTATCTATTTAACACCAAGTTTTTGTAGTTTTAATTAAACTATTATAGTTTTAATAGTTCGTTGATTCCAAATAAAAAAAGTGTGCATTGAAGGTGCTTATCTCCGACTTTCGCTATAAACATATCTGGTTTTTACATGTCTGCTAGTGGTGTCTATCGTTCAGTTGGAAATGGAACTAATGATTCTAGAATAATGAATAAGATAATTCATTGCATTTCATAATCAACATGATTACATTTATTTTATGCTCTGAATAGTATATGTACAATTTTTGGTGCGTCATAAATATTGTGAAAATAATTATAATAAAAAAAATAAACGTGTATAATTAAAAATTGAAAACTATTAGTCGAAATGAACGAACATGAACAGCAGATAGCAAAGCAAAATGATTTGAAATCGAGAGCGATAAAATATAGATGCAGTGTTGAACATACAGGCATAAGCATGGCTAGTAATGCTATTTATAAAACGAAAGGGAAACTAAATTTGAAAATGTTGGCGCACACATGGCCTTCGGCATGTAAACATACACACTGACTGCATTATTACATTGGCATCGTATTGCCCTGGATGCACTTTATGTTATGCAGTTCCCATTTTCAATCGATGTAGCCTCTAGCCCTGTTATTCTTCTGGTGTTATGTACAAATCGTTTTTGCCTACTACTACATACTTTGTGTTTATATTTTATTATTGTTGTTGCAAAATTTCTCGCTGCAATTATAATATTATCATTTTAAATACTTTTAAAGTTATTATAAATTGGTTTAAATACAATTTAGATATTTTTAAATTCGACCTTCAATTTTGAAATAAATTAATTAATGAAACTTATTTAAAGAAAACATTTTCTTCGCCAGGCAACTTCATTTATTTAATATACATGTCGTAACATGTCCTTTAAATAAAGTAAGGTACGAAATCTCATTCAAAAACAGTGTTTTTGTAATATCTTTTAAAATAAACAATTAAATTTTAATTATAATGTTTCTAAGATGAAATTTTAATAAATTTCAAAAGTACATTAAATATTTGTTAAATTAATTAATTTTCTTTAACGAATGTAATTCTAAAATATGTTTTCATTCAAGAATCTTGTAATTTGTTATCTTATGTTTATCTAATTTAATTAAAATATATCTATGTTTAATTAAATTACTATTTAAGAGGTATTTTAATATATCTTTTTAAATATTTTGTTAAGAAGTACTTAATAAAATCTCAGTTAAAGTCTGTAAAAATATCTATTTGACTTTTACGTAAAAATTATCAATTTAAATAATTTAATTTTAAGAAATTAGTTTTAGAATTCATTTGTTTCAATATTTATCGTCAAAACTGAAATAATTTTTATCTAAACAAAAATCAAAATATTATAATTTGAGAATAAAGCAAGTGAAATCAATATTTAAATTTTTTCTCTATGAACATTCAAATAAAGAATCCGATTATTACAAAATTTATTTCACTCTCCGGATTTGAAAATAAAAAAATGTAAATTTATTTTAATATAATTCATAATCGTCCTTGGAATAACATTCTTCATAAATTAAACTCTATCTAAATATTAAAATTAGATACACTTGGACATTGACACAACATAATTGTGTAGTAGAATTTAAATAATACTATTACTTTAAAAAATTGTGCAGTATCTTAATTTACTCGCGCGCGCTTACATAATAATAATATTAATGCTCATATTTTGACTGTAATATTGTAAACAACAATATAAAATTTACATAAACACATCTGTTCATAACTCTTCCGAATATTGCTTCACACTTATTACACTAACTTGTATATTTCATGTATTACCCTGACACACCTTTATATTCTCTTCAAACACTATTTATTTTTTAGTTTACGTTTGATTATAATCTTTTATGTTTATTTGTTTATTAACAATTTTACTAATTCACATTTTCCTTTTGTTTTAGGTAAGTTCAAATGTTAACAAATCGTTAATTCACTGCAAAGTTGTAAGTAATTAAATTTTTTCACGTATCTAAATTAAGGAATTTCCGAGTTGTATAAAAATGCAATTTAATTTTTTAAATGGCCACAACTTAGTAAATTATATTTCTTTACCAAACATGCTACGACCCGTAGGCTACTATTTGGATAGCCCTGATTAAACTATTTGCTGATAGCGTACTGTAAGTTATTTACTGTATTTGCTAAGTAATTACAGAATTTTATTTACTATTTGTCTGATGAATATATGTAGATTTATTTTTATATTATAGGAAAACATAAAAACTAGTCTTGTCGAGACAAGTACATTTTTCTTATTATTATTCGATATATTATAATAATTATGCATTGAAATTTGTAACTAAAAAATAATTTTATTATATTTTATATCGAAGAAATCATATATTTATTNNNNTATATTTTAAAACTAATAATTTTTATATTTGAAATATGAAATAATAGTAATTGTAATCGATTTTCATGTTTCAATAAAATATAATATATAAAAGGATAATTATTTAAATTTTAAAATGAAAAACAAAATAAATTTCTCGTTGAAAATTAATTTTTAAATATAAATTAATAGAGTTGGCTTTGAAAGTTGTTTGACTACAGGGCAACCAACAAAATGAACTAAAATATTCCATTATTAATGTAGTGAATTTAATATAATTACATTTCAATTATCTTTTAAATAGAAATATAATATTTAACATGAAATAATATACATAGCGTGTATTGAAAATAAAATAAAATATTACAAGTGAAATTTTATTATAATTTTAAAATGAAATAACATTTGTTTTCTGTTTCTATAGTAGCTTTTACTGGAAATACTAATTAGTTTTTAATTAGAAAGTTGTATATTGGATGAAACTTATTAAGATAACATAGTGTTGTACCAGTTCGTTGTGACAATATGAACATGTTTTTGTACTTTTCTTACAATTTTTATCTTTTTACTTACAAAGTAAAATATATCATTATTTTAAATTTTAATTCTCGTAACATATGAAACATATTACGCTTAATAGTAATATTTATACTATATTTTACTTACATTTTAATGTTTTTATTGAAACAAATATGTATATCAAGTGTGCTAAAACAAATGAAAACAAAACAAAACAAATATACACAACAATTACAGTTACTAGATTGTATTGAACAATATTTTGTGCAAAACAAAAGATTGTGTAGTAATTAAAATCATAAATTGAGTCGTTAATATCCATTTTATTATTTATCGTCCCTTCTACCCATCAATCACTTAAACTGAACTTTGCGTGATTATGGAAAGATTATTAGTTTACTAATTTACTTATAAAAACCTTAATTACTAATATGAATTTTTAGTTAAGAAACAATAATTTAAATTAAAGTTATTCCAGCCTTTCTTTTAATAATTATAATAATACTGTAACCGCTTTTTATAAAAGTATTAAATTAAATTTATTACATCGACGAAGCAGGATAAACCATTAATAAATGAAAAGGATAAAAATTTAATACAGTAATTTTGGAAATATTTGAGGTTAATTTTGTTAATGTATTGCGGTAATTTATCTTTATATTAAGTTGTAAAATGTTAGTAATCGCATTGCATTTCTTGGGGCTTAAGATGCCGAAAGTAATTGGAATAAATTAATTGTAAAATGTCACTAAAATGTTCATTTGTTTTATCTCTCAACTATCACGGTTTTCAACTGAATTAATTTCATTAATTATTATTTATTTCATTTTTGGGATTTAACTTAAATTTTAAATTGAAATCGATTACTTTAGTTCTTGATTGGTTTTTGCTAAAATTAAATAAATTCTTATTAATATTAATGTGAGGTTTAGAATGATATAAAAATAAAATAATAGTGTATAATAAATATGTATAAAAATTATGATTAAAGAATTAATTATAAATAATAATTGAATTCATAAAATAAAATCAGATAAATACATATTCCGGCATTGAGGATTTATTGGTTATTAAAATGATAAATAATCTTTCAAGGTTAGTAAAACTATTTAAACAAGATCTTTTAAATCTCGTATTTATATTTATATTCAGTAAACAATACACACCGCACCTAATAATATAAATCTCCGAACATTGTTTAAACCACACCAAACAATTTTCTTAACAAAACTATTTGAACTGCTGTGCGTTGCTATGATAAAATTTCATCTGTTCTTTGGAAGTTTTTGTTGACTTTGAGTTCAGTTTATTTTATTATTAAAATACGGAGTGCTTTCCTATGTTATATAAGTACTTTCTTGTTTTCATTAAGTATTTTAAGATAATATTTAAACTTGTGATCGGTGCTGTTTTATTTTAAGTTTATTGTTGATTACTTGCATTCAGGTTAAAATGATTTTTTATTATTCTTGGAATTGCAGGTGATTTTTTATTCTACTTTTTAACATTTTAAAAAAATGTGTATGTCTGTAGTTTTATACTTAAAATTATTTATATTATCACTTTTTAATATTGTTTTATGATGAGTAAGTAAACTTAAAAATTAAAGTAAAAATAAGGGTTATAGAAACAAGTACAAACAAGTAGTAAACAGTAAAGTGTAAATTGAAAAATATTTTCTGTTTTCAAATCCAATTAAACTGAAAAAATTCTACTGGCTTTTTCTAGCTCTTTTCTAGTTTTTTTTTTTTTTTCCCCAATTTCATGTACTTTTGATTTACTATAAAAATGAACAAGAAACAGAAAACAAACAAAAAATATGATAACATATTTTTTAAGTTTTTGTTTGATTCTACTTTAAAATAATTTCTTAAATTAAAAAATGATAATATTACACGTGTTTTCACAATTCAAATTAACTAATAAACATTTATCATTTATAAAATCGTAATTTATTCTAATAATATTAGTTTCCCGCGTCAGTATTTGAAGAAATAAATAAATTGTTTGCGTTTCAAAAATATGTTAATTATTTATTTTAACAATAAATAACATCAAATATAAAATCTATCTTAAACTTTAAACTTTAAAAATGTAGTAGACGACATCACGTAATAATTACATCAGATTTTTATGTAAATATGAATGAAATATTATTTTATTTGAACTGTTAATATTTATTGATTATAACTTATTTCCTTTTGTTTTCTAAATAACTGATAAGTAATGCTAACAAAATATTACAATGAAAGTTTTTAAAAATAACATCTTTATCTATTATATTAAATATACACATGTATATATGTATGCTTATAAAATGAAATATTATGTATAGTTTCTTAAAAACTGTACAGATGGTGCTAATATTTATTATTAGCAACTTTTTTTCGTTAAAAAAAAAACCAAAAAACTTTATTAAGAAACATTTTCGGAGAACTGTATTACGAAATTAAAAAAAAAGAAACATGACGTTTGTTGCATGAAGTGTTAGAATTCTTTAATTTCCATTGCACAGATGCATATTGCATTCTGCATTTATAAATATTCAAATACAGATCCAAATGCACCTTGCAAAGTGTGTGTGTGTATGTATGTATATACGTTCATTTTGTGTTTAAAGTCTGTCTACAAATTTTCGCATTTAAATTTTAAAGTATTTAACCTGATAGAATCTTGTCGAGACTGTTTAAATTTAGTTTTGTCTTTTTCTTTAAAGTAAACGAGTCTTGAACAGTTGGAAATTTAAATATTAAGTGTTTCTATTGGTTACAATTCACCTTCTTCATTACCATTTATTGGAAATTTAAACCGCACGTTTCCCTGCAAAATGTTTCATTTAATTTCGTTACATTTTATTTTCAACGGAATTAATTAGAATTATACAAATTTTGCCGCTTTGTCTTTCTGAAAAATTGTATTATTTATTAATTTGAACAATTACATATTCTGTAGTCATTAAAAAAATTTGTTACACCAATATTTATTCAGTTATACATATTTTAACTCAATTTACTCAAAAATTAACACTATTATTTTGAATAAATACTTCCCTAAACTGGTCTCAACTAGTAGTTTTAATTTTAAAATAAATTTTTAATTCTATATATAGTTTTTTGTTAACGTAATACCTAAATCAAATAGTACCACTCACAAAAATGACAAATTTTCATTTAATTAATCATTTTAGAAAGTTTTATGATCTCTGGTTGGCAACAGTAGTTTGTTTGATTTTAGAAAAACGGAAATAAAGTCAGGTTTATATTTTATTTAATATTCTTGGAGCCAATTTCAAAATATACATATAAATTATTATTAAAGTGAATAATTTTATAAACAGATTTGTTTAAAAATGAAAAAATAAACAGTTTTATAATATTTATTAAATATGTTGCGACATTTTTTTAAACTACGTGTTGTTTTCATCAAACAAAAACAATTAATTATGGTATAATAATATCTTTATTTAAAATATTACAGAATTAATTGAAAAACTTATTGAATTTAATTTTAGAAACTGGTAAAGTTAACTAGTTTACAAATAATGCAGTGTACCTTTAAATAGTATTATAGTTGATAAACAAGTTTTAACTTGTTTATAAGAACCACAAGAGTTACTTTTCTAGGTCAGTTACAAATTTTTCTTTACTATTTTTGAAGCGTGTAATATTAATAATTGATTACTATTGAGTTATATACATTAGCGTTATCATTTGATATTTCCCGTCGAAAAAGAAAATAGTTAGTAATAATAAAATTAGAATGATTGACAGTTCACCTTGACTAGGCCGATATTATCCAAAAAAAATTATAGAGATGCTTAAAAATAGCACTTAAAGTATATAGTCTGCATTTTATCGTAATAAAAAACTTGCAATTTATATAAATAATCTTGTTTCAGTGTTTTTAAATGAAATTTTATCATAATTTAAATAAATTCTAAACAAGTAATTAACAAACCCACAATACATTGATAAAATTAAACTCTTTTTAAACAAGGACATGTAATCATTAAAAATGTTGCGTTTTTTTAATTTATTACCTTGGAATATAAACTGCAGAACTGCAATGCATCGCCACAATAATTAAATAAAGAGTTATAAATTATATTATATTTTATTTTTAATACATACGCTATAAAATTTTCAAAATTATTTAATTTTATTTAATAGTTTTTAATTTACTGCATTATCAAAAATAATTGAATATTTTTTTCCAATTATAAATATAAATACGTGAAGCTAATTAAAATAATGATATTTTTCCTTATTGAAATTAATTTTAATATCAATTTAAGTTAATTTTCTAATTATTATCTATTTATAAAAATAAATAAAAAAATAAAGTGAATATCTTATATTCTTAGAAATCGGAAAACTTAAAAAGATATTCCTTTTTTCTTTTATAATGACAAATGATATTTTTCAATTAATTATAATAATTAATATACGATGAATTGCAAAAAAATTATCTGTTTTGTATGCCTAATAGAATAATTCTGATAAAAATGCATAGAGTTTAACTTGACCTTAAATAGATTGCATAATAAAAATATTAAATATAATTTAGCATAATTTCTATTTGCATATAACACTGTATCTATTTATCTATTTATATATTTAATTGCTATCAATTTAAAAAATAATAATTGTTTGAATTTCATAGGAATTATGTAATTAGGAAAATTTTATTCTGTAATTACAAAATATGTATTTAACCTAAAAAGTATATTTTACAATTGTCGTTATTATTCTTTAATATATTAATCAATTTCTTCACAACCTTGTAATAGAACAAATTTTTAGATAGATTAAATCCAGTGTTACCAACATGCATCAATTAAATAATATGTATAACAGTTATTTCAATTATTTCGTATTTGATAACCAATAAAATCACTAAAAACCACTAAAGAATTGTGATATTTTATTATATTGAATATGCAATTAGTAATTTAACATAAATTTTCAATTAATAGAAAAAAAAACTATTTATTGATCCATGAAAACAATTAGAAATTCCGTTTTTTGTCTACAACAAAAAGTCTATTGCAAAGTAGTCCCGTTCATTTAACTAGACAAGCTTAAATATGTTTGTCTTACTCTGTGGATTACTCATGTTTTGTCCTGCTTCTTCTTCCTACAAAACACTCGGGAACGAAAATGAATTCGGGAATTACACTAGTCTTGTCCAACCACTTTAACTATACTTTTATACTTCTCTCAATTGCAAATCTAAATAATATACCGCATAGATACTGCTTATAATATAAGAATAAAACTATAGATAGATGTTCTATTCTTTGTGTTCGCTCAAATAATCACTTTTCGTGTCTTTTAGGATTGGATACATCATTGTACTTTTGAATTAATTATAAATACTTAATTCACATAATGAATATTTTATTCCTTAGACATAAATTTATTTAACAAAGTTTTTAGTTTTAATAAAACTTTTTCTGCTTTTAAAATGTAAATTTAATAATTTAATATACATATTACAACAGAGCACGAGACTTCAAAAGCGGTCGTAATAACCGATAGTCGTTATATCAGTGTTAAAAATTATTAAATTAAAAACTCAATTCATTATTTGGTTAATATTATATTGTACAAGATGTCTCAAAAGGGTTGGGTTATTTCCGAAGTTTGGAAACCTCTCGAACATTTCAATCGAAAATTTAACCGTTGAAGATGGTCTGTTGGTTTTAATTCTTGCACAAGCTGAATTTTGTAAGGTTTAAGATGCAAATCCTTCCTTATAAATCTTTGTAAAGACGATTTTCGAATGTTTAATTCTTGACCCTTTTGGGACACCTATATTTTTATGAAAAAAAATCAAATAAATAGAAATAATGTTTTTAAGAAATTAATATTTTAATATTCTTAAATATTTTTTCAGTGTGTTTTCAGCATTTTTAAAAAAATCTAATAAAGCCGCTTTTATTTGTAGTCAAACTCTTAAAATTCAGTAACAGTGAATTAAGATACAATTAAAAAAAAAAAATCCTCACTATAAACCAAACGAATAAAGCAAAGTAAGTCGTAACAACCGATTCCCCGTTATAAAAAATGTGTACCATAGATTGTTCTTAATTAAAAACATTAAAAAAAAAAAACATATTATAATTTAAATAATATTTATAGCTTCTGTTACATTTATACAAGTGTTTGTAATACGTAGGTATAATTTCATCTAGCTTAGATTTGCTATCAAAAGTCATTACAAATTTATCATTTAAATTATTACTCTCAATTTTGAATCTGCAACCGGTTTGTGGTTAGATTCCGCAAATATTTCAGTTACATCGTGATATCATTTGCAATAGTCATTTGTTTTAATTTCTGGAATACTTGATGATAATGAGAATAAAATTTATACAATTTTTTTCATAATATAAATATTTATTTTATCCTGTAAAAAAATGTATCTACAGTATTTATAATTATCTTTTTAATTTTCCATGAAAAGAAATGTATTATGAAATTATTTTTCAAAGTTTTAAGCTCCACGTGTTTATATATTTATTACTCTTAACTCAAAACATAAACAAAGATGATTAAAAAATATCAAATTAACAAAAATATTTATTTTATTATATACTTAAGATAGTTTTATCAACTTTATGTTTACTATTTATTATTAGTTATAATTTTTAGCACATGATGATTTTTTAAATTGTTACAATGTTTATGTTTTATGTTAGAATTAGAATTAAACTTTTAAAGTTTTTATTTGGTAAATATAATTTTTATTGTTTATTCTGTTAGCAATTACAATGAAATTTACAAAAAAGTGTGTTACATTTATAATATAAAATAAATGTAATTTAGAAATTACAAGAATTCTTTTGTGGTGAAGGTCAAAGTATATTACAATTTTTTCATGATTAGTACAGTTTTCGAAGTCAGCATTGTTAAACAATAGAAATTGCGGCTTGAAGTAATAAAAAAATAATAGTTCTCATTTTCCCATTGTTGAACCAACGCTAGCAAGATAAAACGAATGGTCTGTACTATATTGCTTCCATAGCAACACACACCGCGCTCAGCTGATTGTCATCGTCGTGTGTTTCCGATGCCGGTTCGTCGGCAGTCGGGCTTTGTTCGCCGGCTGTCAGATTGCTGAATTTAGTTGGACGCCGGTACTTGCAAAGATCAGTTGTATTTTTGTGCGTTCCTTTTGCGACTTGATCTGTGATAAATAATTACTTTTTGGTATATCAATTTATTTCTTTTGCATTTAAAGTTAATGCAGTTTTTATTCTTCTATTCAGAACTATAGTTTACTTTATAAAAAAAAAAAAAAAACATTTGTTATATTGTGTGTTTATATATTCGCAAGTGATAATTTTTCATTGTTGAACATTTTAAAGTTTTTATTTCTCGGTAAGTTTTGTTCAATTAATGTTAAATCTATAATATACTTATTTACCTTATATATACACAAAAGATAAATGCATAATCAATATATTTTATTACAAAACTAAAATTAATCGTTTACTTAATACTAATCTATATAACTACAGAACATATTTAAATATTAATATATGTAAAATTATATACTTTAATTTGTTACATCTATTGATTTACTATATGCCTTTACTTCATAAATATTAAATGATAAAAATTCTTTTTTAATATCAATAGAACATGTTATAACTTGTAGCCCTTATTTCATCATCAAGACAAGTTTAAACTTGTCCCTTATTTTGTCAGTATTACCTCAGTTTTAAAATTGTCTGGAAGCGATTGCAACTTTATTACATTTTAAAATTATGAGTCATTTTATAAATTGACAACATAGGTCAGCCTACCTGATTATGCACTTTGTTAATTCATTTGTTTTTGCAACAATTTCATTAATAATATTAAATAGTGTAATAAAGTTTTTATTAGTTTTGATTAGACCAAAATAATTGATTTATTTTTATAGATTTTTCGTTTATAAAACTTGAAGTTTCATGAAGATTTAAGTTTTATAACAAAAAAATTTAATTAGAAATTTGTGAAGTTAAGAACATTTTAATCTTAGCGACAATGCAATTGAATGGTTCATTGTTTTATTTTGAACAAAAAAGTAATTTTATTAACTTTAGTTGTCTTTGATGATATTTATTTTAATGAAATCGTAAGTTTTAATTTATTTTTTTGGTGTAACAATTAAGTTTATCTTTTAAAAAAGTATTCGTTTTAAAATCCAGCTGTAAAAGATAATCAAACAATAAGCTATTATAAAATTTTGCTGGTATGTCTATTCATAGATTTATGTAAAGACGGAAAAGATTCCGAAATCTCATTGAAGTATGATATTCATTGATGATTCGAAAAATGCTGAAAATGTGCTGACATGTAAAAGGCACCCTTTCTAGGGAATTTATTTTTCTTACTAAGGTTTATGTGAAATTCGTATGTGGTTCCCTACTGTGCGAATACCTGCAGATTTTTCCGATATCACATTATTGCAATAATACCAGAAAAGTTGTTCTAGAATTTTCCCTGATTCTAGTTATGCGATAACAATAAAAAGTTGTGAGGTTTTTTCGTAAAGATAGCTCAATAAAATAACTATAAAATTGATATAGCAGTGCTGTTAAAACTTTAACCAAAATACAACGTTTTTCGTTTGTTTTAATCTGATTGACAAACTTAACTAAACAACTTTTTTTTTTTAAATGTTTAAAAAAATAAATATGTTTTTTGTTGATTGCAGAACTTAAACAAAGTTATTTTAAGTAAATATTAACAATGCACTTAAATTTAAAACGAATTTTTTGTTTCCTAAAAATATATTTCCATATCTACCTGATCATACTTGTTAACACTTAAAAAGTAAACTTCACGTTAGACACCACGTGATATACAGGAAAAAAGTACTATATTAGTTAAATAAATATTTACACCATTCTTAGTTGTCTTAATTCAAGTTAGTTGTGTAACTTTACCTCGACCGTGAATTTACTACATTTTAAAAGTACGATTCTGAAAACTTTTAATAATCTTGTACTTCGGATTATATTAAAATAATTTAAAACCCGAACAAGAAAAAAGTAAATAAATATGCAGTGAAAGTGTGCGTTATTAAACATTTTGTCAAGCACTGGTTTATCTTTCATATGCGGGCAGTAAAAAAAAAACTCGTTTAAATGATAATATCTAGAAAGTTTTAAATATAAACCTAGAAAATTTTTAAATTATCTGTTAAATTACTGAAATATTAAAACTCTGAATGCATTAAATATTAAAAAAGATAATTTTATCTTTTATTCAAACTTTTATTCATTTATTTAAATTATAAGATTATCTTTGCAAGAAAGTTACTTGCGGTCAACAAATATTTAATTTCTTTTAACAATGTAGTAGGCGATATCACAATAAAATTAAATTTTATGTCAATATTTACAGCTCCAGTTTTTTTAATTTATTTTTTTAAAATCACTTCGTCTTAAGTATTCTAAGCGCGTACGCAATTTACCGCAAGAGTATATCTAAACAATTTCCGTTATATCATCTATGTATATATAAAATCCGTTAATTTAACCAATTTTCAGGTTAATTTCATAAAACTTTGACATTAGTAATCATAAAATAACCGGAGCACACAAATCACATGTTTTCTTAAAATAGAAACGCAGATATGTGGTGTTTGCTTGCATGCACGCCACGTCAGCTGATATTTACACGCATGCGTACTTATGTTTTTAAACACATGCGCACTCGCACTACGGTAACTAGATTACTTGTAAGTTGATTTCATTTGAGTTCACCTGTGAAATTAATATTCTGTCTTTAATGGACGTTTATATACAACGTTGCTAATGTGTTTTTACTCAGCGGATGAAGAATATCATACATTAGGGCATTACATTTTACTAAACCTACAACACTGATTATTCACTTGTTTTTATTAAAAGTATCACGGATTACTAGATCTTTATATCACAGACATAAGAATAGCAGTTTTTTATTTAATGTTTTACATTATAAGTATATGTCTCTATTACTCTAAAACTTAATTTTATAGTATCAAAGAAAGTATAGTCTGTGACATGTTTGGAATGACTATTCTGGTCTTGTGGATCCGCTAAACTATGTCTTATTACAGAATATACTATTATACATTTTTTTTTATTATTATTAACACATCCACAATAAGATTCATTTTGTAATGTTTGCAAACAAACATTTATTTACAGTTATTAAATTAATTTTTGTTAAAACAATTATTAAAAATTGCTACCTACGCCACTGTCGATAGCGATGATGATTCATCATTGCACAGACTACCACACTAACCTGTTTAGCCCAAGGTGATTTTTATATTTCTTACAGCTTCTTGCTTACCTGCCTTTTTTTTGCTATTTTGCGGTTTTGTTTTATAATTTATTCTTGTTTCCTCCTCATTTTATTTTCCTTTATTAGGCGCGAATAAATTTATTGATTAATGAAGATAATTTCTTGATAACCTGTTTCTTATTGCCCGGAAGGTAACAATAATATAGTGTTGATATTTTAAATTTCTAGTTTTATTTTAATATTTCTATTTTGTATTATGATGACATGATGTGTTTTAACATTTAGCTATCGTTTAATAATTATTGTTGACTGTTTCCGGTTGCACCTTTTTTGTTTTATACACCATTAAATTTTTTCAATAAAATTGAAGTTAATTTATGTTGGGCAGCCCTTAGTTTTAAATATCCAATGCTGTTAAGTTATTACAATTATATTTTACTGACTCGAAACAGGAAAACGCAGTTTATAATGTAATTGTTAGAATTTAAATAGAATATATTTTTAACAAAGAAAAGATTTAAAACTATAAATTTTCCATTTATCATCCATTAAATATTTCTTGAAACTACAAAGGAAACTTTCCATAAAAGGGAAGTTTTTTTTATAATGGAAAATTTAAAATTAAAGATAAAAACTTTTTCTTTTCTCATAAATTTAACAATAAATTTAAAATTCATGTACCTGTAACATACATTTGTATTTTATAAAATATAATAAAAATAAAAATTTTACAGTTGGCTCTGCAGAACTGCAATATTTTAACGACGTATAAATTAAAATAAAAAATCCCTAGGTTTATATTTCAGTGACTGGACATATGCAGATGTAAATTTATTAGAGTTAACACTCTTAAATGGAATAAAATCCGATCATAAAAAGATATTTATTGCCAAAATTTTAAATCTACATTAAATGTCATATATGCAGCAATAAATTACAATAATTAAAGATTTTTATTGATCGTAAATGGCCAACTTTTCGTTTCTGTATAAAAATAAAAATAGACTATAATGTATTAATGTATGTGACCTATATATAGGGGCTAAATATGTTTATTAATTTTATTAAATATATTTGACTTTTATAATTTAAAATTTTGAATGGAAATTGTGTTTCCATGCGAACATATGATATATTTATTACCTTTTATATTTAGTATTGTTATAACTTTAATATTTAACAGCTGAGACCAAGGTCTTTTGCAATGTTCACGTTTTATACTTTCTAAAAAAAATTGCAGCTGCACTTTTTGCATTTCCTGCCCTTACTCTTGATTATTTTATCTTTACTGTTTCCTTTATTTTATTACCGGATATGCACTATCATAAAATAAAAATTCTTACAATTTGATATATTCTTAACTATTTATTTAATTCATTTATATTTATTTTTGTAAATTTAATTATTTAGTTCGATTTAGTTTTAGGAATTAAATGTTTTTAAATATTTTACAAATTTAATTTTAAATTGATTTATAAATGTGTTTTGTTTTAATTTTTATTACAAGTCCTGATCAGTCTGTTACCTATATTTAAAGATATCTAATTGATCTTATCAAAAACGTCATATATCTAAAGTAATATTTAATAATTAATTTAACGATGGAGAACTTTTGTATTTTAGTAAAAATATATTTTGCATATATAGAACAATAAATATAAATATAAAAATTAAAACAATATAGTCTGAGAATTATAACAAACTAGAAACCTTAATAAAAATATTTTAAACAAAAAAAAAATAATATGAAAATTTAGCTAATTGAAATATAATGAAAATATAATTATAATAAATGTTCATTGTTTCACAAATGTAAATTATTGTGCAGGTCAGAATTACAGAACCAAACTTTCATTTTGTAAAATAATATGAAAAAAGAGAATCAACGAAGCATTAAACAAAAGAATGTAACTTTTCACGCGTAAATACGTTAACAACTACACGTTTTTATCAAATTATACATTTTCAACTCAAACGGTACAGCCGGTAACACATTTACAAAATTTGCGTTGAGTTATTGTTCCATTTCAGTAATAATTCATTTCAATGTAACAGCAACAAAAGATCTAGTAGTTGTATTCAAATTTTAATCATGTGAATTATGTAAAATGTGCTGTTGTTATTATTATTATTATCATTTTCATTTTGATAATGGACACGAATTTGTACTATATTAAATTATTATAAGCTATATATTAATATTTTATCTATTATTGTTATCCGTACTGGACAATATTAATATATAAGCTTTTATTTATGTCTGCATTATTATATATTTTACATATTTATTTATTATTCAATTCTCTATAATTGCTTTTTCTAATTAATTTTAATTAAATACATATTGATAATATTTGCTTTTATAATTTTACAATTGATTATTTTATCCATTACATTTTTTTTTTTTTTTGAATTAACTTGCGATTATTTTAGTGTCTTAAGCTATTTATAAATTCTTAATATGTTAACATAAGTTAAAACCAATTAAGTTTCTTATAATCGTAATTCTTCGAATTTTTAAAGTGCAAAAGCATCAAAATAATTGGCAAAGTACATGTATGGCAAAATTCCAAACACAACTGTTGCATGACCATTCTAAGATTTATCACAAGATTAAGAAAAGATTTAAGTATACGTGTAAAGATTTTTGAAGTAAAGCTATCGCAAAGTAATTTATAAATCTTTACTTTGTTGTATTAAATGTAATACAATTTAAATACACTTTGCCAATTTGTATTATATAATATTGTATTAAACTTAAATCATTTGAATAATTCGTAGAAATTATAAAATCCATATAAGTAAGTAACGATGGTGTGATTATTACCTTGCCCTTGGTGTCAGTTCGACCAACCTTGAAAGAAAGAAAAAAACCCTGTTTATTACTAGGGGCATAACGCATGCGTGTTTAATCCAGTTGAAATTACAAATTGCTTATTTCTGTGGGCGTTCAAATTTATCCTAATTATTTTATGATAACACACGAACTAAATCCATAAGTCAACACACAAAAATATATTAAAAGTTTATGTGACTGTAGCACGCAACTTGAAATAATGCGTGATCAGTGGTACCAATATCGAAATCTAAAAAACTATCGACAGTTAGTAATAACTTGAATATATGTATACGAATATAACATGTTTTCTATAAATTTATTGATGTTTGTTTTATGTTATTGTAATAAATTTACTTAAATTTGATGAAATAAAAAATTCAATAAAAATATCATGTTATATCGTGTTTGGTAAAACAATGCACCCGCTCATGCGCTTATTGCACAGCGCACGGATCATAGCTCATTCTAGAAGAACATGGGGTCAGGGGTACCGTGGAGCAACGGAAAGCTGTGGCCCAGGACTTCTGTTCTGTGTACCTTTCGCGTTGTTCGGTAATAATTGAAGATGTTATCTACAAGTTAACAACTACAACACGAATTGAAACTGAAAGTAATTTCAAACTTCACTTTTATTAAACATTGCTTGCAGAGTTTGTTCGTTTGTCCAATTGAAATGTTAAATTATTATCTTGTTGGTTCATATTCAATTTAAGTTGCTGTATCATTGTTAACTAGTTATTTGAAAGTGAATTAATTTTTTTTCTATGATACGACTATTATATTTTCTAGGTACTTAACATTTTTTTTACAACTTTTGGATATATTTTTAATTAAACGAAATTCCAAAAAAATATATAATTACACTATAATTTATAACTGAAATTATGTATGTAACAAAAACTAAATATAATAATATATTTTATATAGTTACTTAGCAACTCCGTAAAATGTTTTTGTATGTTCTTATTTCTAGAATGCTTGTGCCATAATATTTTGTTGTCATTGTAAAGGATGTGTTGAAATACTTGTGTATACTTCAGCTGAAAACTTTTCAATTTATAGCATTATTTCATTGTAAATTTCTAAGAATTAGTTGTTCATTTATTATTCTTGTTGATAATAGTTGGCTATTAAATAAATTCTGTTTTATAAACATGCACCTTATCGTTTAATTACTGGCGTCAATTGTTTTAATATTTCATTCAAATTGACTGTACGGAAGCTGCTTGTCTAAACATGTTAAAATAAAAGTTTACTATTTACACGTGTATGATGCAACATTGTAATCAAAGTTATTATTTGCATATTTTTAAAATGAATCAAAATACTTGGAAGATTAATGTTTTGGATGCATTTATATTTAAATAACAATTAAGTTTTTATCTGTTTCACGTGGAATATATAAATTGTTTTGTAGGTAAATATGATAAATAATAAATAATTTTTTTTTTTTAGGTAAGCGAAGCAGACGCCGGCCAACTAACCGTATTTGCCCGCTTATCCGATTACCACGTGTACACTACGTTAAACGCTAAGAACCAGTTTCGAGCGCCTACAGAGTGGGGCATCTGTTTACGACCTTCGGGTATCGACAGCGACCCAACGGCGGACCTAGACGACGACGTCGATTACGCCGGCATCGGCGCATCAAACGCCGGCCTCAGGTGTCTCGCCTGCGATTCCGAACGGGCGCGAACCTGCTGGCTTACCGCCATGCGACTCGCAAAGGTACTTATTTTCACTTAAATCTTACTATTTTTTTTTTTTTATCAAGTATAAACCGGTCTTTTAACATTAAAAACAAATGAATTATTTTTCGAGAAGATAATAAATTTATAACATATTTAATATCAAATATAATTTAATATCCCCGTAGGGTATTTAAAGCCGTAAAATAATAATTTGCATCGTCCGCGAAGCAGAAAAGTTAAATTACACAATATAATTAGAATAAGCAGCGATAAAAGATACACGTAACATATTAAGTGTATTTATCGAATCCTGCCTCTTAATACAACCCTGTATTTAATTAAAAATGTAAATTACACCAATTATAAAACCTGGTATTATTTGTTCTGCATTTAAAACATTCGTGTTTTATAGAAATAACAATTAAATCTTGTCAACTTTTATACATTACGCACAATTTAACAAATGTAATCTTTTGATTCATCTAAATGTTGAAAGTTGTTTAATCGCCTATTACTACAGTATTTCCAGATGGTAAAGATCTGTTATCTATAAATGTTTTGTAGTTATATCCCTTTCTTTCTTAATAGCGAACGCACTGTAGATAAAGAGCTGCTGTAACTTTGTTTATATCTGTATTAATTTCCCTTAATTTATATAAGGCACAATACAAGCAAATTAATTAATTTATATTTATTAAATTTGATGGTGTTACCTGATACAAATCATGAATATGTGTTATTAGACTGGTACATGCTATATATACTAGATGTTTCGTTTATTATGCTAGATAAATTCATTGTTTGTATGTAAATTAGACTATTTCGGATTATAATGGATATTTTATGGAGTTGGCTATTCTTTTTTCTTTTGTTTCATTCATAATTAAAACATAATTTATTTCATTTGTTTTGCAAGTTAAGTTTCGTTATATCTTGTAATAAATTGCACTATTTATCTATCGCTCATTTTTTAATTTTACAATTGCATTAAGTAATAGCATGCGTATATGTTTAAACCTGTCTGTAGTGATAATGGACGGCATTTCAAGTTAATAGTGTTACTTGTTTATATTATTTTTTGTTAAATTATAGCCTATATTTACCATCTAAATACACAATCCTATGTTATTGTTGGCAATAATGCTATAAAAATTACAGACCTCCAATTTATATGCCAAAATTTATTTATGTTTCATTTGATTTATGTGTTACAGTATGGGAAACAATTACGTGAAAACTACAGAGCGTTCAAAAATAAGCAGGTGGAATCGATTAACCCCAAAGAGTACAACAGCTACACTGTACCTAATGTAAGTTTCTTTTTTTTTTTTCTTTCTCTTGATCTTGTTATTTCTAGTAGAAATTATACCTAAGGGAAATTCCAATACGTGAAATTGAGTTAAAAATTAATGGGGTGAAGGGTGAGGGGAATAGTTTATTTATATGAAAACGCTTTTGATAAATTTTTATAATTAATTTTAATATTTCTTTGTACATTTCTCACAATACATATTGGAAGCTAGTCATTTTAATTCAAAAATACTTATTTTTTTTTACTTCAATGTTTCATCAATCTTTTACTCTAATCAGTCTATTAATCATATTAAATTAGTCTTTTAATCGTTTTAATCTGTTTTGATCGATCTTTTAATCTACCTTGATCGGTCTTTTAACATGTTTAGTCGATCTTTTAACATTTTAAATTGGTCTTTTAATATTTTAAATCGGCCTTTTAATATTTTTAATCGGTCTTTTTACATTTTTAATCAGTCTTTTAATTTTTTTAATTGTTATTTATCGATTTTCATCTTTAAATCTAGTTTCGTTACTGAAATTATATACCGGAAAACATATTTAATTAATTTTTTGTCTATTTAGTCTTTAATTTTGAATGAAGTTTTTTTAAGGATCAGTGTTTTGTCAGCTTTATTTTTCTTTATAAACTTTTTAACTCTTGAAATAATATCATTTTTGTACAACAATATACTTATGTAGTTAAAATTAGGGCACGAAATAATGGGATGTATTTATAGCCTGTATAAATTTAACAATATAACATTTCACTCTTGGATACGAAACAAAATCGTAACCTAAGCTTGACATACAAGCAATTTGAAGTTTATTTTGAACAGTTATTCATGCACAAAGTTAGGTAAAATAATCTTTCATGTGTCAAAGATTCCACGTTCAGTATTCAGGTATCTTTACGCGTAATGACGCTATTTATATGCTGTGTTCAACGCACGTAACACAAGTTGAGAATCGGAACGGGACATTGCGGGTACGGCCCAAAAGGCAACAGGCGTTTTTCTTTTCTCTTGCAGAATTATTGAGAATTCAGGCAATGTACGACGATTTTGCTAAATTGGAACGGAATATTAAGTGTTAGACATACTACAATTTAGAGGGTTGTTTTTTATTTTTATACGTTCATGTTTTCACAAACAAACATTGATATATCGTGTCGAGATTTGTTTAAACATGTAAATAATTTAAACAATATATGAAACAATGGAACGTTAAATTGTTTATTTGAATTTTAAAATGCTTTAAAATATACATATTATTTACAAATAAATATCTTTTGTTCTTGCCCTATTGATTTATTCAATAATTTATTGAAAACTGAAAACCTATACTTTTATAAGTATTTTATTTCCTAATCCATATCAAATTACTGTCGTCAGTAAAGCGGAGCAGAGCACTATTGTATCCAAGTCTCATTAGTTATGTCCGTATCCCTATGTTGTGTGTATTCTATTCTATTCTTCCTACTCGTTCGTTCATTATTAGACATCCTTACTGTCATCTAGTGGAGAATTTCTTAACAAATCGTTTTCAACGACAGTTCATAATACCTTCCGGATATCTTGAGTTAAGTCAATTTCGATTATGGTTATATGAGAAAAGATCTAGCTTGTCAGAGGGTTTGCTTTCATTAATTTTAAGACTGTCTTGCTTCTTGGTTTTGTATAACTATTTTGACAGATTGGGAATTGTGTTTACGCTGTGTCATTCTTTTTTTTCGGGGTTAGTTTTGTTATGATAAGATCAAATTACATGTGTAAACATTAATTTGATTTTTGTTCAATTGTTTAATTTACCTTATATTCGCATAATTTCGTATTATTATTATCTGATTAGTCCGGTGTTACTTAATTATAATAAACATATTTGCTAATTTTCTCGCAACTGTATGTTATGTACATATAATCATCGAAAATCAATATTAGTAAATCAAATTAATATTGACATAACCGTTCAGTAACCATCGGTAAATTTTGGTAATACAATGATAAATATAACGCTTTGTATAAAAACCGATATTCTTCGGTAATGTGATATTTTTTTGTCGTGCAAAAAACAATTTTTCATATTCCATCTGTCATTTCATACCGGAACACACCTCTGTAATTTACGGCTGTAAATATACCGGATGGTGGATATGAAACTGACGTGTTACCTGTTGTGACTTGTTCAAAGAAATGTATGCGATATTTGCTTGTACTAGTGGCATTACTTAAGTGCAGTTATGGTTAAAATTTGTTTTTTGGATATACGCCTCGTTTCATCATTTACTTACATGTTACTGCATGTTCGTTTTTTAATATTTAACAAATAATGCCTATCGCATAGATTAATAAATTTGAATATTATTTTATTCGTCAATAATTTAATACATTTTTCAATATTTATATATTTTTTATTAATAACAAATATAATTTTCAATTTGGACTATTTAGATTTTATGATGTACATATAGTCAGTGGCGTACTCTTTTTAATGAAAATAATAAATTTGAATTGGAATGGGATTTTGTGTTAAAATAATGTAATTTCATTATTTTCTGTTCAAATTGATTGATAAAGTAAAATTTATGATTGGAAATATGAAAAATCATCGCAAAATAAAAAAATGTTAGTTAATTATTGTATTCAAAACTGTAAAAAATTATATATTCCCGGAATAATTTAAGTAGGACAGATTACTTTTTTTTTTTAACTATGATTACTGCAATTGCAAATTAACATTTTTAGTAACGGTAGTAGTTTGTCGTCAAGCGAAGATCCGTATTCAGTGGCGTGCTAGTAGGTAGGGTTCTAGTTGACAACAAGGGGAAATAAACAATGGATTCTTTTGTTCGAGAAGTGTGCGTGTGGGTAAGAGCAGGACCGCACGAAGTTATGTCACTGATGCGCGAAAAAGATAGACACATCGTTTAGTAGCACTATCAGCTGTTTGGCAAGCATTAATTATTTACCTATACCCAGGTGATGCATTATAATGTATTTTATTTTTATATTTTATCCATCTAGTACATATACATTTTTTAATTTTTTTTTGAAATAGTCTACTAGAAATATATAAACAAGTTAAACTTGTATAATATATGTAAAACTTATTCTAAAAAATAATCATTTTCATAAAATAAAATGTGAAATAAGTAATAATTAAATCGCTGTCACTAAGCTAATATTTGAAGCGACTTTAATCCAATTAAATCTTATCGCATGCAGTGCTAATTATTCTGTAATTATATAAATATTAATAAGGAAGTTATATTTAAATTAACATTCTTAAATAGATAAATTATTATTTCGTTATCAGTTATAAAACTATAAATAGAAATTATACAGACGTTTTTTATAGTAAAATAAGAATAAATAATAATTTATAATTTTTATTAGAAGTAAAAATAAAATTCTATTTATAAGCAACAAAGGAATATTACAAAAGGCGTACATTTTATTCTGTATTGCACGCATGCATTGTACGTTATAAAGGGTTATAGATTGCATCATATTTCTTATATAAAGTAAAATTCTATCAATAATATTTAAAACATACCAGTATAAACGCGAAATATAAAAAAATCCATTTAATATATTCGAATATAAGCCGATGTAGTTGTCCCTACCTAACGTAAAATCATTAATTCAATACTGAGTATGGACAAGTGTTGTTGCTAAGGCAAACTGAATTTCAGGCTGTACTGTCACCCTAAATGACCTTGGTAGTGAACCCCCTCGAAACGGGACTGGGTCATCGGTGCTCACATTGACCCCCAACTGCGTGCGAAACCAATGCTTGATGTTTGCTGCATTGGGGTAATGATAATCATGCTGTTAACTCCTTCTTTATGTCCCTTTGTGACTCTCAGCTATATTTCTCGTCAAATTTTAACGGAAAGTTATGAAACATTTGCTTCAAAGCTCTTTTTATCATAGATAATAATGTGCGAAGAATATAAAACAAGTTTTTATTTGTTATCATACTTTGTTTATTACAAAAATACAAATAACTTAAATTTAGATTTATTCCAAGACCATTTATAACCGAATTTATTTAATTATTTGTTAATTAACAATCAAATTGATATATCATTTATTCTCAAGTATGACTGACATATTTTAATGAATTTTCGGTTATTTGTATTGAAATATGTTTAAAACGGCACGTACTTTGTTTATAATTTTTATATAACCTACAAAAGCTGATTAATACAAATTAAAATATTATTATCTTAAGTGATAGTACTAAATTATATAATAGGTTCCCAATTTTTTAAAATTAATTACTTAAATATTAATATTAATGATTAAATAATCTAAAATATTCATTTTTATATCAGTTGAAATCGAAAATTTTGTTATATCTATTGTTTTATTAAGTATTTTTTTAGTAATTTCCGGTTTAAATATTAAAAAACAAAAAAAAAAAAAAATTTGATTTTTGTAAGAATTAAAATTTCAATTTATTTAATACTTTAGTATGAAGAAAAAGAAAAAATGTTTAATATAAAACTCAAGAAATTCGTTTATCATTATATGTATATAAAAAAAATATTGGTGATAAAAATGTTGTGATAATAATTTTGTATTATTCACAAAAATCAATTTCTTACGTCATTCAGTTCCAGGGAACAAATTTAAATCGAAAAGCATACCTATTTTTAACTTTTCATATAATAATCAAGATTACAAACTAACACTTTTCTTATAACCTAAATACATTTTCCATTTTATTATATACATTATTATTTATCACAGTAGGCGTGTCTCTTCACAATTTCACGTACACTGTAACTTAATCATTATATTTATTCTGATATAAGATTATATTATAAATAAGAGTGCGTATGTCCATATTGAAAATAATAATAATAGGTTTTAACGTTTTTGTTGCTTAGATTTCGATTAGACCCAGTGTTGGGTGCTGCAGGGTCATTGAACGTGTGTTATAGTAACTTTCTTTTCATACAGAAACCTATTTTACTGACTTAGCGAATATTGCAGACTTGAATTGCATGGTAGGGTTTCTTTTCTACAACCAAATTAGGGATAATTATTCCAATTACTTTGCTAAGATTTCAATGGAACAAAATTTTGTTATATAAATTTTTTATCTTTATATATACATAAACGTGTTTGTACAGGAAAAATTTTGACTGGAGTATTTTTTTATTAGATATAAGTGTTTATAGGTAAAAATAAAGTAGTTTCTAAGTCTGTTATCTAGCACTTCCCATAGTGATAATAGTTAAATATGAAAGTATATTATAAATATTAATATAAGATTTATCTATTTATGATAACATACATGGTGATTGCATTCTTCAAGAAGTTTTTAAGTCAATTTTTTTTTAAACGTAAAAATGTGCACGTGCACTTTATTTATTTATGTTACTACTTAACGAATTTTTACTTGTATGAATTTTCGTTGCTAAATTTAGCATTTCAAGTTTTTTTTTATCTGTGTCTAGTTTAAAATGATTAAAACCGTTTGAAATGTATGTATATGAACAGAAATTAATTATAATTTCTCTTATCAAATTTGGATAAAAAGTGTACTTCAAATTTTTTTTATTATTTTGAGGTTGAAAATAAGTGAATTTTGATGAAGGGTAATTGTATAATTTATTTGAAATATTTATAGGTCAAAAAATACAATTTTAGCTTTCTATTTTTATAGATAAATAGCGTTTTATCTGTAATTTAGTTCATTTTGTCACAATTTATTATCAAATTAAATCTCTAATAATATAATTTATGATGAGCGTTACACACGTAATGTGCGTACAAAAAATTTCTCCATTGTAAACGTGACTTAAATAAATTATTTCCACCTTTAGTGACCTATGCCTTACTAATCGAAAGATCTTTTAAAAACAATGAACCAATTTAAAACTCAATTTGTATAATTGACCTTGTTCTGCGACCCGAACACCAGGTCATACGAACTTCTCCCACTTCTCGATTCATACATATGTGTATCCGAACACCTCATACACACATACGCACTACTCACTCGCGTCAGTCATCATTGATAACACTGGTCTATCATAATATGATAACAGTCTTAACCAGCGCTCTGACCGGACTAAGTGCTCTGAAAATTGTTTCTTGTGAAAAATCAGTGAATTGTGTTACATTTTATTTAATTTATTTCATTGTTGTACAATAAATAAAATGTTAGTTATGTTTGGTTATCGGCCGTTGCACCAAAATGGGACAAAATTACAAAATGATTTGGAAAATACTTTTAATATCCAACTTGGAAATAAAAAACAGAATGGAAAAATTTCTGCTAAAGCTAATAAGGTATTTAATTAAATATTATACAATTATTTAATTAAATTTAATGGTGCATAATTAAAAAAAAAAAAAAAACAACTTATCATGTATAGACACTTTTATCATTTAATACTTTATCGTATCTTCACTTATTTCATAATTATTTATTGCGTTTTAAATTTTAAAATTAACTTAACTCAGATTATATTTGGAAATTTTCCATTTTCTATTATAAAAATTTTGCAATTAATTTAATATAAAATATAATTTTTTTGTTCAACCCTTCTTTTATTATAAAACATAACCTAAAAAATACCTAACAAAAGATATTTTAACGAATCAAAATAACTTGAACATGAAATTAACCCCATTAAAAAGCCTCTAGTTATAATTATAAAACAAAAACTTGCTGCAAAACTTTTTGAATTGAAGCATACAATTTCACTTTTATTATGTATGTGCTTACAATAAACACATTTCTTAGCTGTACTGCGGGACTATTGTTACGTATACGAAATAGCACAGTATGGTCCGCGGGTACAGGGGAAATTTGACCCTTTGGCATTTTGAACAACGAATTAATGTTGTACTTGTCACAGCGGGACTCCAAATTTAAATGACGTCACTGTAATCTCGATCTGTGAACCATTTCAGGGAAACCTGACACCGGTTTTTTTTTTTTTTTTTTTTCAATAAATCAAGCTGTCAATTATGATTAAAATAAGTAAAAAAAATTAAGACTACTGTACTTTAAATTGATATTAGTTGATTGTTATCGAATTTCATCGATTACATCATAATATATTTATTTTTTTCGATGTGTTGAATAAATTAAAGATTTTAAATGTTAAATATTCGTACGTGCATTAGTAAAACAAGTATAAATTAAATGGTTTTAATAAAATACGTAAAATGAGGATTTAGTTGAATAGCAACAGGAATTCTAATAAGAATCCCACCCGTAGTTACGTACGCCTCTGGCGGTCTTCATTAATGCACGCCACTGCTATACATGGCTATGGAAAACAAACACCGGAAGCCGGAAAAGCGCGCGTTATTAGGAAAAGCCCTCTTTGATGAAAACTTCGGAGGCTGCAGCGTTAAGGGCCTGTACCCGTGCCCTTGTCTACAGGGATTTAGGACACGCACGCCCGCATACCTCTACAGATTTTATTTTATGCGTAAACAGTTCCTCGTATATATGCGTTAAGCGGGTGTATTTATAAACGATGTAAAGTATTAATTTTCAGTAAATCTTGAAGCACCTATGAAATTTCAATATCTTGAATATAAAGTATTAAAATTGTTTTTAACCCTCATAAAGTTTATTTTTAATTAAACTTACCTTAAAAATCAATTTTTTAATAAATTATATCAACTTTTAACTGTATTTAATAAATTAAAAAAAAAATTATTATTATCATTATCAAATAAAAACCATAAGGGAACCATTTGCTATCGCAACACATGTTTTCAATGCCTATTCATTGAATGCAAAAGAAGTATGACCTAATTTTTACATATTTTTTTTATAAACAGACGCGAAGTCTGTTTCACTCGTATGCCATACCACTGATAACACTTATCAGTAATTTATCATTGCTTCCTAGTTGTTACACAATGCCATATATCAAAATCAATTGCAGTTTAATCGCTAAATTTAGAACAAAATATTTTTGAAAAAACTGTAATATGTGTCATAGATCAAATGTTAAAATATTGCAACATTTTTTAATGAATATTTTAAACTTTTTACAGATAAAATCTTATCAATGTTAAAAAAAAAAACTACTCATTATTATGTTCTATTACCGAGAAATGTTAAATTATTGACACGTTTAATCACCTTTTAATATTCATTACCTGAATTATATTATTTTTTATATCATTTATTGTATTACTTGTAATTCTTCTATCTATAAATCGATGTAAATAAACAAAGTAACTTATGTAAATTTCAGATTTCAACTTGTTTTCAAACAAGTTTTTTAATGAATTTCCTCGGTTGTGTAGAAAATGTTTATTTTGGTTCAAGGTTGTTCATTTTAGATTTTTTTAGTTTTTGGTGCAGTTACAAATATACTTACCAACTTATTACTTTTATTTATTTCAAAGTATTGAAAAATTAAATAATTATTACGAAACAATTGAAGAAGCTCATCTTGGCAATGTTGATTTTGGCTCAAGGTTGTTTACTAAGTGCCATGACTTAAAATATGAATTATTACACATTATCAAAAACAATTGAAGAATCTCCTAGTATTTGGAGTTTTAAAATTTTATCTTCAGAATAAATTTACCTTAGTATAGAAATCTAACTACACAAAAAAATATCCAAACAAGATACTTGAGATGGCCTGAATTAAACCAAGTAAAGGAGGTAGCAATGACGATATGAGGCGAGATTTGAAGCCTCATCTCAAGGCAAGACAAGAACCCTACATAATCTACCACAGCATGAAATAATTAACGAGTGAGCCGAAAAAAAAAAAAAGTGGAAATAAAATATGAGCCCGCTATACAAGCGACATCTTTTATATAAAGTTTTATTTTCCCTCTGGTTATTTATTAAAAGTTTCACCGTTCGTTTTAAGAGTTTATTATGAGTGTTATGATGAAAATTCTCAGCTGGTTTCAGTGATTTTTTTTCTTAGCTTTTACAACTCTTGTTTATATAGGCGGCTGTGTTTGTTGTTATTATTTTTTATTGTGAAATTGAAGTCATTTGTTTTCTGTAATGTACAGCATTTGTTATTTAAAGTTCTTGTTGTTTGACATAAACTGCACTTGTTTTGTAAGCTTATGTTAGTCCGTCTGTAATCCATAACTGCGTCGCCATGTTACATTATTTTATGCGATTTCCTAACCTCAAAAATAATTTTATAGCTAAAAGTACAAAAATATAAATTGATTATTTGTAACATGCACAATCCAGGAAATAAATTTTCAAACATTTTCATGTAAATCTTAAATTATAAACAAAGAAACAATGTCATTCATTATAATTTTATTACGAATAAATTAAGTTTAAACAAGCACATTTAAAATAACATTATACAAGAATATAAATTAATTATACAACGAAAAAACTACATTTTATGTACACGTGGTACATATTATTAAATCGATGATTTTAAAATGTATTGTTTTTATTTATTAATTATAATACGCATAATAAATTGTAATAATGTAAATATATTTCATCAGTTATTTGTTTATACTTTCGTTTTAATTAATTTTTTTCGTTTAATATTCCTGATATAATATTAAAATGATAAAATAATGAATTAATTTTTTAAATATTTATTTTAAGTTACCGAACTATAGTTTCATAAAGAAGTTTAAAATAAATATACAAGTTAATAAAACTTTTACTTTCAACATAACTGCATTTGGCGCAGTGCCAAAATCAGTATTTATATATTTATAAAAGAAGATCCAGCATAAATTATTTATTTAAAATACATTTATCAAAATTATTTTCATATTCAATTACAAATTTCCGTTGCATAGTTTAATTTATTGAATTTTCAAGTGTAATAAATTATTTAACTAAATTAATTGTGTTAAAATAGTTATAACAACTGTTTTAGACACATAGTAGTAATGACATTTTCAATGGTGTTAAAGTTATTGGTGTGTCACATGATCCTAATCCTGGTTAATTAACTCCTCAGGGGTTTCCTGAAGGAGAAGATTTTCTACAGTTTTCAACAAGTGGCTCAAATTTGAATAATTTTATTTACCATTGAAATACATTTTATTGTATTAACTGTTAAGTGTCTTAAGAAATTTTTGTAAAAACAGACAATTGCTTTGATACAGTAAACGTAATGTTATTTAATTGATAAACTTTTGGGAATCACTGGTATTAATTCCATTCAACTTGGACAGGACCCAACGTGACAAGTGACATAGGAAAATAGAATGAATTTAACGAAAACGTTTTATAAAACAGTATTAACCATTTTGTTTATTGAACTTATTTCATTATATTAATGTTTTTTTTTTTTGTAGTAATAAAAACTAAACGTTTATTTGTTTTACAGAAATAAATTTAATTAAATTTGTTAACAAATAAAAAAGTGATGCATGCTAGGAATAGTTTAAAGTAATGAAAAAACATAGAAAAAATTAGGAAAAATAAATAAAATAAATGAAATGAAGTTATCTGCGAAATAGATATTATATAAAAAGTAATGGTTAAATTTCATTCGGAAAAAGTTTAATATCAAAAGTTCCAAGTAAACAATCCAACTTTACAATCAATATAACGTTAATCCGATCCTAGCAACCTATGGAATGGAACAACGAACTGACGAAAACAAGTGAAACGCAGATATTTTTCGTTTCCGTTTTGAACGTATTCTGACATTTCTTTCAATTACCGTGCACTGAATTCTTTTTATGGTTTTCTGAAATGCTCATCACAACGATATTTAATCTACCAGAGATAAAGATAAAATCCGAATTCGTATTTTTCCTCATTTCATGGCACTCTAGAATCCAGTAATATTATTTCTGAGATTTGTATAGGATGAATAGACTAAAATGATACCTTGTTATAATTTGAAAAGAAAAAAGGTTATGGAAAATTGTAATTTGAAGCTTGTAGATATTTTACGAGCTAATTTTAAAATTTCTATATTTGTAACATTTGTTTAAAATTTTTCGTTAAGTTCATAAGTAACATGTTGAAATTCACTGTTATATCTCTCACTATCTATCCGAAATTTGTTGGGTGTTAACTTCACACCCAATGGCACTAAAAGAAGACGGAAAGAAGTGAGTAAATGTTGAATTTCTCCTCGTACATTTGTCTTATTTTAACTGTAGCACGGGGCACGGGCCGCTCTATTGAACGATATAAAACTGTCAGTTTGGTAAAAAGAAACTTTTTTACACTTGGATAACTGTGAACAGGAAGTTTCCTTGTGTCTTCCGGCCACCCGATCCGTTCACCCTACGTCCACCCTCAACCTATCTGATTTTAGAAAACTTGAAAAAGTTTTCTAGAAAGGAAAAGCGAATTTTTCACTAGTTGAAAAATATTTGTCAAATGTAATTTTACTTTGATCTGAGGTACTCTTCTGTACACTCATTTATTTTGATGTTTCTCTATATAAATGTTTACGAAATAATATTTTTTTATTTTAAAATAAAAAATGCTTATCAATTTTTGTTTTTTTGTTGTTTCAGGAATCAGTTCGATCTCGAGTGGCCATGGACTTCACGGGGTCTGTGGGTAGGATAGTAGAAGATCCAAAAGAAGCAAAAGCAATAGCTGCCGCAGAGGGTTACTCCTGGAGGCGGAGATGGAGGCCTTCTCCACGTACTCAAGCACCTGCACATTCACCTGTACCACAAGGAATCGAATATGGTGTCCATATCACACAACCATGGTTCCATAGTGGTATGAGTCGAGATCAAGCCGCTGCCCTTGTAACGAGATACGGAACTGTTGATGGGTATGTACATTTAAATTTTTCTAATTTTCTAAGCGAAATCTTTTTTATTTAAAATAGTTAATTTTAAATATGTTTTTTTAAGTTTATTTATTTATTTTTTTAAATATTTTTTTTTGTTGTCTATTTTTATAGAAATAAAAACATCTTTAAAAAATTACTTACGTTCTTGTTTTAGAAAAATAATTTTAAATATTTTCTTTGTTTTCAGTGTATTTTTGGTACGAGATAGCCGATCAAATCCAGGAGCGTTTGTCCTAACATATAAATGTGGTGGCAAAGTCTTACATACACAAATCACACCTATATTAGATCCCGTACGAGAAGCTCACGTATTTTCACTCGACAACGGATTCACAAAATTCTACGATCTCTTACAACTCGTCGAATTCTACCAATTAAATGCTGGAGTTTTACCAACTCGATTAACGCATTACGTTGTCCAAAGTCCCACCGGTATAAATGTACCAGCGAATAATGTATCGCCATCAGTTGCAGGAAGTTTTTAAAAAATTACCTGCAATATGTATTAGTGATAGTGCACTTGGACTTTTATCAAATTGACTGTTTTAAAACGAATTTTTTTATTTACCAAAAGAACGGCAGGGTTCAAATGTCTGTTTGTTTATTATTCATTCATCTATAAAAGTGATTTTAAAGAATTTAAATATATAAGTTATTAAATTGATTATCTTTATAAGTTTAGTTTATAAGTTTGCTTTATTATTGATTTTTGCACAATTATCGAAATTTTATTTTGCGCAAAGTATATAAATTGTGAAGACTAATTAAATGTATACAAATGACATGTATCAACTACTAATTAATAATCCATACAGGGACAATATTTTTAAGAAAATTTCTTTAGGTAACTGTAAATCCGTTCAGTATTAATTAAAAATTAATTAATTCTTAGTTTGTAACAGGGTGTTAAAAACTAAATTTAACATTGCTCTACAATGTTGTAATCTCTATGAAATCAAATTGCGAAAAACTAACTATCAAAATTGTTACGTTTATTCTATTTCTATTTGTAAATGAATCTCCGTAAATTTCGAATGAATAAATTTTAATATAAAACAAAAATTTTCTTATTAATTGTTAAATTGAAATGTATTATGGAGAAATGTAAATTAA
This sequence comes from Pogonus chalceus, assembly GCA_002278615.1. Taxonomy (NCBI): domain Eukaryota; kingdom Metazoa; phylum Arthropoda; class Insecta; order Coleoptera; family Carabidae; genus Pogonus; species Pogonus chalceus. The sequence continues at coordinate 2,220,259 of CM008233.1, read as the reverse complement.
AATGTAATATATTGTTATAAAACTTTTTGTATCACTGGTTAATTTATATCGCAATTTGAATATCGAAATATTTTTGGTTATATTTATAGGTAGCGAAAGGCTGTGGAAGTGATAATTGTATGAAGACAAAATTTCTACCAATTAGATTGACTTAAATAAAATTGTTTATTAAAAAAAATCTTCATACAAACTAATTTAACTGAATGTAGTTTAATTTAATATTAATTTAATTTAATATATTTAATTAGCGATATTAGATATAATAATGATTGTTCTTTGTACAGGTGTCCAAATGAGTAAATTGCATAAATTGATTTAAACAAAATTGGGTACAAATTTGCAAATATCAAATGGACACTCTAAAGTATTAAAATTGTATAGTGTGTTTTTACTATTTTGATAAGTAATTAGTTAGTTGTGTGACAAATTAAACCAAATATAAACTAATTTAAATGAAGCAATATTTAATATAAAAAAAATTGTTTTTTTTTTTTTACTATTAACGAAATTTATTATTATAATTCGTAGATGTGATATTCGAAATAGAATTTTATTTTTATTTATGAAACACGTATATTAGTATAATTGTGTTTATGTTTTCACGAAATGAAAAATTGTATTGATATCAAAAAGCGCATTTGTAATACAGTATTTTTTGCACATAATCTTGTAAAATTATATCATTTTCTATGTGTGTTAAATGTAATATTTAATTTTCAATTGCTATAATATCAAGACCGTTTAGTTGTATAAACATAAGTATATTCTCAAATAATGTCTTGTACATTTAAGAAAAATGTACATAAAACTTTTTGACAAATACAAAAAACTTAAGATAAAGAAACATTTATAACTGATATGTATTTGTCCGTAGCAGTGAAACAAATTCATTGTTCACATATTCTTGTATTCTATCGGACCATTACATCAATATATTTGTATATGTAATTATATAAATCAGAAATGTATATTTTATATTATAGTATACCAATCATAATCTATAGTGCCGTAAAATAAGGCGTTCTGATTTTAAAATGCTTGTTCTTTATATGACACATACAGTAGATCTTTGTAAACTACAAAATACCGAAAATAAATTACCTTTTCCATGAATTTAGTGTTTTTTAATTTTTGTTCATGTATTTATTTATTTTTTCTCATATTTTATCAGTTTAGATAAAAAAAATTGCAGAAAATAAATGCCTAAAGACGTTTTTAGATAATTTTGTTAATTCGCAAAAAAATAACCAAAAATACTTAAAATTAACAAAAATCGTTATCGCAATTGTTACTAATTGGCAATATTATCGTATTTTGCAATAATCTAAATAATTTCGCAATTAAACTGCTGTTTTAGAACATTTTTTTAGAAATATCTCTACTATAACCGGGTAAGGCCAAGTGATAAGTACAAATCATAAAGTTTTCTATCGATTTCCGCCTCATTTGAAAATCTCGAAAAATGGCAGATTTTTGCAGTTTCTGAGCCAATTTGTTGTTTTTTGCAAATATCTAGGGAATTAAGCTAGCAAGTCGCAAAAAACTTGGAAAGCATGAATCTTAAAAGTTTTCTATCGTTTCCGCCTCCATTTGAAAATCCTGAAAGTTTGCCGATTTTTGATAAAAATAATTCCTGGAAAATAAGCTATTTTTGGCAAAAATCACTGAACTATAATTCATCTTTTTTCGCCGTTGTTATATTTGCTAATAATTCAACCCTATCTATGTGAAACATCACTTTGACGAGGTGGTAGGGCTTAATTAATTCCCTGTTTTTCATAGGGATGCAAGACTAAAAAACTTCAAAATCTACTAATAAATTAAGTTTTTTAAAACAAAAATATGGTTTTATATATAATACTAACATATTCAAAATTGGTCGATTTGTGAGAAAAAAGTAAGACAATAACCTTACGATTTTTAATGATTTTGAACATTTTCAGTTTTATGCAAATTTCTCGAAAACTAACATAAATATTATAGAACGGTATTTGGCATTTCATTCGCCGTTAAATACTCATTATATACCATAAAATTCAGACCTACTTAAAATTAGTCCATTTTTAAGAAATAAAGAAGACAACCTTACGATTTTAACTGATTTTAAGCATTGTTTTTTTAATTTTTTTCGAATTTCTAGAAAACTAAGAGAAACATTAAAAAAACGGTCTTCGGCATTGAATTATTATATTATTAATTTTTTTTAATTATTTCCACCATTTTAGTTTTACATCAAAATATTTTATATTTTATTCATGATACCTTAAATTGGAATATACCAAAAAGTGTCCTTTTTTAAATGTTTTCGGGAGTAGTTTTAAGGCAAAACAATAATACAATCCATC
>CM008233.1:2169934-2190422 GCA_002278615.1 Pogonus chalceus | reverse complement strand
CTGATAGTTGCATTTACCATATAATTTTCTCCGTGTACAGATAATTCTATCTAAAAATATATGATCAGTACATAAGGCTAGAATATTGATTTTAAGCACCTTCTTACTTTTATCAATTTCTAAGAAAGTATTAAAGTTTTTTCTCTTTTTGTGTTATATATTTGTTCGAATTATAATATTTTTGACTACATAAAAAAAATTTCTAATAATATCTTAACGAAATATTTACAATATAAGAAAATATAATGATAGAACAAAATTATAACAAACAACAAATGCAGAACAGCTCTTATATGAAGTATAGTCCAGGTGGTAGTTCGTTCCCACGGCAACATAAACAATCAAAACGTATACCCTGAGGACAGTTCCCGTATATAATGTTCATATAGGCACGCATCGCCTCAAGTGGCCGTGTGTGCAATGTGAATAACGTCCGCATGGACTATTCACCTATTTACAGTGTAATTGTCCGTGCACCCCATCTACGAACTTATACTTTACCTATACTAACCACCTACGGCTAGAGTAACAATTGCTCTAACAATGCGCCTGTATCAGATAGCTGAAGTGATTGAACATTGATTGTCAACGAACGTGTGCACGCCTGTGATAATTATTGTAAAGATTATGGTTCGATTCTATTCAAATTAATTACAGATCCTTTTGTCCAAATTAGATTGGTTATTGTTCAAGGAATGCAACGAATGAGTTATTTTATTCCACTTAAAATTCAACCAAGGAAACATAATAAGATTTATCATACAATATTTTTATCACCAAGTTTATCATAAATACCGAGATTTTATTATAATAACAATAAAATTTCAATTACTTTTTTGTATAGCAGCATGAAACCATCAGCATCTAATTTAAATTTTACAATAATTTATATAATAATAATTTACATACCTATTAATAATAGTCAACATCTGCTTATGATAATTAAATTTGACATTAACCGAGTGATTTCTTGATATATTCAAAAGATTCACTCAGTAGTAACAGGTTTATATATTCATGTTATTTATAATTTATTTAAATTTGACATATCCCTAAATTTATGTACTACTTAATTATGAACACAGCTTATTATCAGCATATTTCCTCAAATTTAATTTAAGAAGGGTGAATTTATATCTTTGCTGATAGCATTTTACAACCAATTCTTTGATAATTTTTTTTCCTCTCACAATAATATTATCCGAGCTTCTATAGTCATCGCCACGAATCAATGTAATTACATAATAATACGCAGATATTTTACTTAGATATACGTTATTATCTTTTTCAACTTCTTAACGCTTATATGACATACTTCTCAATAATATGAAGTAATGTTGAAACATTATTTTTTCAGAACACATAAAATGTTTAAGATCTAGACAGGAAGTCATGTACGTTTACACAATGACATTGTTTCGTGGCGACAACTATAGTTTAATATATACGCAAATAGTCATCTTGTTTATCATCATTAATTAGTTTAAAGCGGCACGTATTTTATATAATAATTAAATTTTATGAATAAATAATTATTTATTTCATCTTATAAATCATGCATATCTTTAGCTAGCTTATAATATAATCTTGAATATTTTTCATATACTGAAAATATTCTATAGCATAACAACTAAAAACTATAGTTTTTTAATTAATTTTTTCTAATTTTCAACTGGACATAAAACCCCACTAGTTTCTAATAAATCTGCCAATTTTTATAATTTTTTAATGACAATTATCAGTTAATATTATTTGGGATTAGAAAGAAAATTTAAAATATATAAAAACATTTTGTAAAAGTGTACAAAATGATAAATAATTTAATAGATTTTAGATAATACAGCACGTATTTTCGTCAGAAGAATGATAGATGTTTTATATTACTCTTTTTTTTACTAAATACAAAATAATTAAATAAAAGATTTAAATATATGTATTTTTTCCTAGTCCAAGCATTTTATATAATAAATAGAGATGTAAAAGTACATATACGAAATTTTAGGTTAAGAAAATATTTATAATGAACGTAAACTTGTTGGTCCAATTCTGTTCAATGTACAGGATAAGACAAGAGGTTAGTTAAAGCAAACGGGAGGTGGACAGGAAGCGTACCGTCCGCCCCCGTATATCCGGCGGAAGAACATCCTCTGCACGAACAGCTGAGATCGTTTGTCATGAGATCACAAGTACTGTATAACTTACATATATCTACTTATAAACAAGTAAATATATTATAACGTATTACCAATAAAGGTTATTACACCGTAATATGTAACTCAACGCTATTTAACTTAACAATTAATTCATTTTCTAATTACATTATTTAACAATGATATATTAGTATTAAAAATATATAGTAAAACATTGAGGTTAGATAAACTAAATAAAATACGTATAATTGCATTTAGTTTTCAATGATTTTACATTTGTACTGTTTGTACCATTGATCCTGGATCCCAAAGGCGATATGCGTTAACGAAAAATAAGTCACGTGGCTGATCAAACGAAAGCACGTGTAGCAACGGGCAACCTAAAAAACGGGTCTTTATAAATAAAAAAGATGGAAGATCAAAAGATATTGCGGTCGATCACTGCTTCATAACGACGAACAAAATCTTTTGCAGTGTGCTACACGTTGAGTTAACTGACGTGAACACCTTGGATTTTTGTTAGATGTGTTTGGTTTAATTATTATAGAAAATTTCTTTGAAGTTATCACAGTTAATTACTTCCAATTTATTAATAAATGTAATGGAATCTTTTAACGATTTTTTTACATTTCTAAAATGATTAAATTTAATTAATAATCTTATTTCAACAGGTATTACATGTATGTGAATTGCTTTAAAGAGAACACATTTCAGTATAGTTTGTGAAGGTTCACTTTAACCGAATACCAAATACCAAATGAAACCCAAACTAAACCGTCGTATGGCGAGCTGTGATAAGAGCCAACACGGCAACCACAGATCCGTAAACGGTAAACCACCGAACAAAAAGGTCCTACCTTGGTTTCCTCTTACAAAGATATAGATGTATGTTTCACTGAATTCGATTACCAGGTCGGACCAATACCTTTGTCACCTGAACTTTACTCGAGTAAAAATATTAAAATGTCAAAAGCTAAATACTTTTATACTATTTACGTAAAACCGAAAATATATTGTAAATCTAACAGAATTATCTGAAAATATAAATTCATTTGCAATCATTGATTAGAATTTATTTAATGACATGCCATTTTATCAACTTAAACTAATTATTGGATTATAATAAATCTGAAATTCTGAATTTAAAAAGTTATACTCCTGATTTATTTCTTGTGCTTTAGTAAAAATAAAAATGAATATAGCTTAATTAATATTAACAAAACAAACATAGTTATTTATTAATTGAACGCAATTGAATTTCGAGAATTCATTAATGAATACAAATAATTAAATAACAAAATTTTATTTACAAAATTGGGTAAAAATAGAGAAATATGATGATGAAATTGCGCAACAAATTTTTTCGTCTAAAACTGCGCTAAAGTACTATAATCTTCCGGGATATTAACAGGTCAACTAATAGGCACGGAGAGCAAACACAAAGGCAACTTTGAACGATTAAGAATAAGTGATATGTATATTTATAGCTGTTTATCTCTGCAATGGTGTATTATTAATCACCGCATAAATGGTTCGAGGACACAGGAATATAATCTATAAAATGAGATGAATATGTTCGCGAACGGTGCGACGTGGTACGGCCCGCACCTCGCACGGCACAGATAAAAACGGAGGAGGACGACGATGACCCCTTGATCTCACTTGTGATTGTGACGCACATCAAATTAAAGTACTCGTCTGAGCATGTGTGATCAGTGGCGTTCTTAACAATTCATTATTAATGTATATTGAATGCTGTGATTATTTCAATAAACTTTTTTTTTTATTTCACAAAAAAATATAATCTCCTTTATTTTATTATCATCTTTTATCAACTTTNCTTTTATAGAATTTAAAGAATGCATAACTGATTAATTTATTATTTTAAATTAAAAAAATATATTTCTATTCAATAAATTACAAAAATAAAATTATAAATTAAAAAAATGAACTTTAAAATTTATTATCAGTTTAATAACATGTCTCAATAGAAAAATAAAAAAAAAATTTTTTACTAATTACCATATCAAAATAGTGAACACTGTTATGTATCTGTTGTAAGTACAAATAAAATAAGAAAATATTATTTTTTTAAATTGAAAATATGACACTGAATTTATATATTTTATTTATTTGTATTTTATATTGTATAAAAATATTTCAACTTCTAACAATTTTATAACAATGTAAGTTTGTACCTTGTTTTATGTTATTAAAGAAACTTTATTTCTGAGTGAAAATTGTATGTTAAATGTAAAAAAAAAATATCTTATACATATATCTATGTATCAAAATAATATAATAAATATTTAAGACAAATTTAACACAAGACTTCAAATACACAACAATTATGTTTTGAGTTTGCAAGACAAATCTATTTTAAGAAATTTTATCAAATTATTCATTTCATAAAAATATAATATTTTTTAATGCTCAAGTTTAAAATATACAATTTTTATTTTGGTTAATATTTTGACTGTTTTATTATCTCAAGTGATATTAAATGCTCGTTTTTGTTATTAAAGATAAATAATGGGGTTTTGAACTCTAGTTAAAATTATAAATATGGCAAAAAAAAATTATTTATATGAACATTACATTAAGTAATTAATTAAATAAAATTTAATAATTCCTGGACAAAGTAACACATTTTCTTGTTGTTAATTGGAAATAATTTTATTTTGTAATGCCATTCATTTATGATTTCATCATTGTAACAAAAACAAAATGATAAATTTTGTGTGTTCCAAATTAATTATGAAATATACATGAAAAAATTATGTAAATGATAAAATATGAAATGTTCTCCGTCTATGTGGGAAGTCGTCAAGGTATGAGGTTATAAACACAAGCCGAAGAGTCAAACTGATAACAAAGATCAAGGCCTTTTAGACTGACTGTACCATTACATGTCACGATAATTCTATTCATTCTCGGAATAATTAACTTATTTCATGCACAGGTCACCATTTTTAGGTAATGTTTATCTCAACGCACAAATAGATAATTCGGATGATGAAATTGTTATTTTCGTATATAACAAATAACTAATAGATGAAAATGATTAGATGTTAAAAAAATTAATTAATTGTTACAATGTCCTTTTTCCTGTTTGTAAGAATTCTCTATAAAATATGTACATTCAAAGTAAGTTCATATTTAAATCAAAGAAAATGCTTATAAATTAGTGATTGATATATCTACCTGCCATGAGATCTAGAGGTAGAGGTCTCTTTTATCTTATATTCCCTGCCATAACACCTGTTAGCAGATCTAGAGGTGGCGGTTAACTGAACTAAAGTTAAAACTATAATCTACCATAATATCTAGAGTTAATTTTATTATTAGAGTTATGAATATTATCTCACCTACAATAACATCTAGAGGTGATAATAGCCTTTGGAAAACATATGATTACTTACCATACAATCTAGAGGTATAACTTTTATAACATCTAAAGGTGAAAGTCCTCTCTCTGAGGCGCGGACAGTCAATTAAATGTTATTATAATAATGAACAATAGAATAAATACTTTTGAAGGTGATTATATGCAAAAAGAATTGTTGTATGATGATTGGATTGTGATGAAGTCCAATCCCGTTAATATCAGAATGATATTGTGCACTTTTAATGCAGGTATCTAATTAAACTACCTTAATAATTAATTGACGATTAACAGCCACGTGACGACACTCGCAGTCATAATAGGACATTCTGAACGCGCTATGATGTAACTATCCATTTTGTATTAAAATAAGTTCAATATTATCTATTACGTATCTTAATCAGCGATTATTATATTGATTGCAAATACTGTTTATTATTTTCATGTTATATATTTAAATACTTGTATTTATACAGATTTAATTTAATCAGTGTAAAATTTCCCTTTTTCAGTCATTTATACTTAAATTTCGATCTTAAAGAAGTTTTAAATAATATAAATGTTTTGCATGATTCAAAAAATAAATTTTTTTTGTTTATATATTATTTACTAATATGTATATTTATGTATTGGATTATTTTCGAGAAATAAAAAAAAAAAAATGAATAAAATAGTTGTCCGGGTAACAAAAGCAAAGCTTTCCATTTCCGCAAAACTGGGACCGCATATGTATATAGTAACAGTAACAGTCAGAATGTGAGAAGGGCAGGAACCGATCACATTATTCAAACAGCAGGCAAACGCCAGTCTCCTGCTTCGCACGCAATGCGACGTGTTTTTGCAGGCGCCCGTGCAACACCAGGTGCTGCCGGCAGGAACATAGAAGCCAGATTATTGAAGCGTACACAAGCCACAAACGATTTAAGGCAATTGTGCAAGTATATTTATATTTTTCCCGAATCTTGTTGCAGTCGGACGAAGGTGATCGACACCGGCGCCCGCCTCGTGCTCACATCGGTTTCCACTTTGGCGAAATGGCCCTGCACAGCGGAAGGTAATGGCGGAAGTCCATCGCCGGAAAAACGACGCTTAGCTTCTTGGATCTCAGGGTGTTCGGCGTTGGTTTGGCGCGTGTGCAATCACGGCCGATTTCTGCTTCGAATATGTCCGCAAAGGATAAATGCCATTCAATGCACGTAAATTTCAAAGAACCAAACATTTTTTATACACTTTTATATATCTTCATATAGTTTTTTACTTTTATCCAAGTTCAAAAAAATGTTACTTGTAAAACATATTTTCCTATTTAAGTAGAAAAAACAGATCATACAATAAATTGAGCAATATTAAAAATGTATATACAAACTTAAAGAGGTTAATGTGGAAATTTAAATAAAATAATTTTCTCTAGATTTTAGTTATTTTAATAATGTTAAAATAATAAACCAATTTCAGTAATTGATGAAAATTTCAATATATTTATTAATATCGTTTTGCTAAAAGGACAAACGTATTAATTTATATGTATAAATAAAAGTTTTTATGAAATTATAAAATTTTAATATGTACGATAACACAAAAATGAATTCAGGTTGTTCATATGTAGGTATTTATTTTGCAGTCGCATGCAAAAATTAATAACGTCGAAAACAATTTGAACATGATACACAAATGTATATACATGACTAATACAAATACAGCAAGAGCCATAGAGTTGGTAGAAATTATGAAAATGAAATAACTGTTATTAGTATTCATATGCGGTAAATAGTCAAAAATAATTCAGCTGCAACACAAATCATTCTTGTCATTGTCAGCCATGTTCAAAATTCAAAATGTCATCAACACGAACAAAGGTAATGTCATCATCATGATTTTACTACACGTTGAGTTTTCCAATATTGGTGTGTAATTTCCTGCAAGCATAATATGTTTCACGTTTCATATCCAAATTTCTATTTAGAAAATGACATTGATAACTGTTGTACATCAAATTATAATTACTATTCCATATGAGATACAATTTTAAAAAGTTATTGTTGTAAAAGAAAATTATTTAAACATATATTACTGCAATACAAGAATCGTACCGATAAATTAAATGTTCTATTTCAGTCTTACATGTTATTTTCATATATTACAAAAACGAATCATTAAATTTTTTTAGCTTTTCTTTTGAGGTTAGGATTTCATTAACTGTTATGAATAATCAAACGTTTAAAATAAACTAACTTTTTTATTATCAATATGTTTAAGTCAATTATTTCATCTTATTAATTTAAAAAAAGTAAAAATATGAGTCTTTACAACTTTTATATTCAAACCAATATTGTAATATATTTGATATATATTTAATGAAAATATTTATATATCAATATGTAATGCTTTGAAAAATGTTTGGAATATACAGTCAATATATATTTACAAATTACAACGCAAAATTGTTGAAACTGGACTTTAGTAATTTCGCTCAAATATAAATTAAGCACAAATAATTCGTATTTTAATAAAGAGTTAATATAAAATTATTTTTTGTAATATACTATATATAAATAAAATAATATTTAATTGAAATATTTAAATTACAATGAAATTGAAATAAATATAATTATTTATTTTTTNTAATTTACCACTTTTTATAATTATTACTAGGAAAAGTAAAGTTTGAAAAACTATACTTTTTTATTATAAATACGTTTTTTAATAGATACCTTAGAAATAGGAGTCCTTTTTACGAAATTTCCCGTCAGACTTTCTGGTTACAATGCGGAAAATTGAAATTTCAGATGTTGCTAAGGTAACGCAAATCAACACTTTTCAATGCATGAGTACAAAAATATTTTTTAAATCTATATTTAAACTGTAGCCGAAAATATAATTAAACAAAAACTGAAGAAAATAAATAATTTGTTAACTATTTTATTTTAAACATTATTGAAAATCTTACATTTTTTTATTAATTACCTTATTTTTTTAAATATATCATATATTAAGGTAATAATAATAAAACTGTAAAGTTTCTTTATAACTTTTAATGTCTTGCTGGAAAGTTAAAAAAAAAAGTACAAGTTGAAAAAAATTATATTAAATGTTTTTTATATATCGGATGTCTACTTTTTTTGTTATATAAAAAATTCAACGGCAAAATTTTTACTAAATTATAATTTTTTTCTTAGGACAAATATTTAAATACAAAAGTTTATCAGTATTAAGATGCACATCTTATGACGAACATGTCACGAGATGCAGGTAAATTAAAATTTCCACCTTTGAGCAATTTGAAGAGTGACGTACAAAATAAAACAAATAACTACTTAACACTGTGTTCTTTTAATTGTTATTTTTATGTAAGGAAGATTACAATAATAGAGACTTCGAAATAAAAAGAATTCGATATGAAAAATTAGGCACATCTCTATAAATTTAAATTGTAAAGTGTAGCTTCAAAATTATAATTAATTTTTATACGAATTAAGAAAACCTAAATTAAAGACATCATCGATATCTTTTCAATTTAATTAAATTTTAAATATTAAGACAAATCACAGAGAAATTCATAAATACTAGAGCTAAGACAATGTCACTTAAATTAAAATTATTTGTTTTATTTTGCATGGCACTGAAAGATGAAAATTTTATTTTTTCTGTATCTTGTGATAGGACCGTCGTATATTAATAAAAATTCTGAACAATTTTTGTGTATAAATATTTGTCCATTAATAAGGAAAAATTTATAGTGAAATGAAATTTTTATCATTGAAATTTCTATATAACAAAAAAAGTAGAGACTCAGTATATAAATTCATTTCATAATTTATTTTAGTTTGAACTGTTGAAATACTGTTCTAATAAGTACAAAAATGAAGTGAAATTACAAAGAAAAACTGATAAAAATGAGGAATTCCATTCATCAGGTAATATAAATACATATAAATAATTGAACACAATACAGAGTGACAAATTGAAATGAATTTCAATCAAATATTAAGCTTGAGGGGGTAAATACAAATGCTCACCCTAATTGTTATTATATGATTGCATCACAACGAGCATTAGTTCGCAATAGCCAGTGATTGTTTTGTAATGTCGGCGGTAGCATGTTTTTATCATCATCCTCACAGTAATATACAACCAACAGATGGAACGTTCATGTTCTGCAAAAGCAGTGGTCAGTTTTTACCGCTGCACCTACACAATTTACCATCTACCTATATAACTGGACAGTGGTTGGCACCCACCTACTAACCCGCCAACCCGCCAACCCGACGAGCTAGTCTGCCGCACGTAAAACATACCATCCATTTAGCGTACAGCACATCACTAGCATGACAATGCCCGAATTATAAATTACGTTTGAATTAAACTATGTAATTGCGAAACCACCGAACACATTCATTATACTTGGTGGTCCGCGTCCGCGCCGTTTCATACCGGAGTGAGACGGGTATTTTCACTGGATGCTTATGGATGAGAAGAGTTGTGGGGTATGGACAATCATGTCCGGTGTATGGAACGAAAAGCGACGCGTTCAGCGATTGAATTTGAAATGTGACCGACGGCGACATGGTTCTCTATTGCGTTTTGTGTAATGCTAGGTAAATTGAATATTGAAATAATTTCTATTTGTATTACGTTATATTCATGCATCACTTTAGTTATATAATAATCTATCAATTTTGACACACACAACCTACACTTTAACAACCTCAATATAAACTTTAAAACAAATTTTTCATTTTTTTTTAACTTTTTAACAGTTTATAAATACACCATATTAGATTTTAATAAATATCTGTTAAAATTTCCTTTCAGGTATTACAAAAATTCAAAAGATTTCATTATATACTTAATTCATTAAAACACTAAAATATAGTTATATTTTTCACTCACAGAAAGGCTACATTCCGCTTAATTGTGCAGTATTATTATTTCACAAGTGATGTAATTAGATATTATAAAGTTTAAATTATCTTCCAACACATAACCCGAAGTTGCTATTTTTTAATTATAAATATCTGTCAAACTTTATTCAGAGTTTTTTTGGTTATGTTTGTTTTACATTCAACTAAATTATAGTATTATAGAACTATTCCGCTTTCGTGGTACTGTAACACTCGCCTACGGTTCGTATTAGGGATGTTACGGAGCTTCGATTCCAATTCCGATATATCGGAANACAACTAACTCGAGGTCATTCAAACGATATTTTTAGAGAGTGATGTTAAACCATTTGATTTAGTAAGTGGGAGAAGGATAGAAAAAAGAGTGTCGCTACTGGTTTCTCTTTACTGTGATATTATCTTCCAACACATAACCCCAAGTTGCTATTTTTTAATTATAAATATCTGTCAAACTTTATTCAGAGTTTTTTTGGTTATGTTTGTTTTATATTCAACTAAATTATAATATTACAGAACTATTCCGCTTTCGTGGTACTGTAACACTTGTCTACGGTTCGTATGATAAAATTTCCTCTCAAACTGAATTATGCTTCATTCCAAAACTTATTACAGAATATACTATTATTTTAGTCTAGATTCTAAACTATCTAGACTGTAGAGAATAAACCTGTTTACTTAGGTTTTTAATATATTTTTTTAATAAGAATATTTTTAAGTGTAAAATTTACCCTACGTACAAGAAAGTATATGTTAAAAATTGAAATTTGACAGTTTCAAATACTTTTGTCATATTCTGAGCTCCTGATATTTAAAATATTATCAAGTACGGCTTTTAAACTGCATAAATGTTTCTAGTATCAATAAAAAAGTAAATAAATAAATAAATTGAAATAGAATTAAATTTAACGACTTTTTTTAAAACTATAAAACTGTTTTGTTATAATTTTAAAAACATATTACACGTTGAGTATACACATCTCCTCGAATAACCTGTCAATTAAGTGAATTTATGTATGGTAACTAGTTATTCGACAGGACTGAATGATAGTTGTTTAACAGACTTCAAATTAATTTTCACTTCACATTTTGTCATGTAACTTGTCATCCATCTTAACTAAACGATTAAGAATCGATTCTCGAAAAAAATTTGTACGTTTTTCTTTTAAAGTAATTTTTAATATGTATCTATAAAACTTACAGAGTCTGGTTTTTAGTGAAACGAAAGATAAAGAAGCGAATAACACGTTGGCGACTGCTTAGAATTAAAATACAATCAGACAGGTTCTATAGTGCTTCACGTGGTGTAACATCGCCATAGTAGCAATACGGAAGTGTGGAAAGACGTCTATTGACTGAAAGTGTCACTCAATGTTGATAGCTTCAATGAAGCAACCTTTATTATCTTTGTTTTTGTTCTTTTAACATTTCACCTCTTTTTAACACCCACCTTGTTACATTCAATGCAAATTATCGTCAAATTGAAACGTGTTAAAGTTGTGTACCAAAAGCACTTAAAAGTTGATATTTTTAAGAGCAAAACAAATGATATTTTAAGTGATTTATTTAAAATACCTAAAAATAACTATTTTAACTAGTTAACAATTTTTTCTCTTATAAAATGTAACAAATAAAAACTGAATTACTTGTAGTATATTCCATATACTATAGATTTTCTTTTTATATATTAAGGTAATATATAAAATATATTAAGATATCTTATCTATATAATAAAACAAAAATCTGCTATATGTATTTACAGAACTAAAACGTTATAATTTGCAAATATTTACTAAAGAGATCAAGTATTTTATATCTGCTTCATGTTTCCTCATTTTACTTCACTTTCTTTCCTTCCGCTCTTGCATCACTTTCTACGGAGCTGTGCCGTGCGTCTTCAGTATTTCCGCGAGAAAAAGATGACGGTATAAGTGGCTACGCGTTGTTCCTTGTTTGGGCGCTCTGCCTAATTACTGTTCTGTTCTCGACATTGTTTTTGACGGCAACCGCTGAAAAAACTGTCTTGTTCTCTCGTTTCAAGGTGCTAATGTTTTCACTTTGCGTATAATGTGGGAGGCGCCAACAGGAAATTAAATTTCTCCCGTGAAGAAAATAAGGTGAGGTGTGTTTCTGCTCGGGACGTGGCTGAGAGACGTGTAATTGAATGAATCAGTGGCGTACGTTGCACCAACATTACTGGCTTATATTATTTTACTCTTTAATTATTAACAATTCCAGTAACTATCTCTATCTATTTAAATACAATTCTTAATTTTAATTAATTCTGTACTAATTATTTTAGAAGGTGTAAAACTGGTTTTTATTAAAGATGAATGAAGGCTTCCATAATACATATTTTTTATATAAAACTTATTTTCTATTCATGTAATATAATTAAATTACGTTTTATAAGATTATAATTTTGTGGTAGTTCGTTTCAAATAATAATTTGACTGGCAGGTTACTATTAGAAATGAAATATAGTCATCGCCACGAAACAATGTAATTGTGTAATTATTGCACGTTTGAAGTAACCAATATAAACAAAAGCTGTGTACATTGTATAAATAATTTTTAGAATAAATTTGTGACATACTTCACATTATTCAGAAGTATGTCAACTAAGCGTTAAAAAGATAATTATACAATTACATTGGTTCGTGGCGATAATTATTATAAACATTTTTTTTTTTTTTTTCAATGAATAAAATAAAAACATATTTTAATTTTTACAACAATAATTATAAATGCAATTGAAATTTTAATAATATTGACAAGAAGATGAAGTGAACAATAAGGGAAAATTGATAATATTTAAAATGAATGGCAAGAATAGGGAGAAAGAGGGAGAGTTAGTACAATTTTTAATTTTCGTATAAAGTCCTATTAAAGTTGAGTATGGCTTTAATTCTGATCTGTCTAGATAACAACTTTACATTATTTATCAAATGGCGAACGAAGCTATAATTGAAACCTGCCTCCTTGGATGATTTTAATAAATCTTTAATAAATTCGAGTTGCGGAGTAACGAGTATAAGTTAATTACTTCTAGATTCTTTGCTCATGATAAAAATCTTAAGTTTTCGCGTTATTACTCGTTAATTAATTAATTTTAAATCCAAACGATAAACAACGCAAAGCACGAACGGGATGCCAAACGAGGATGAAGACTCGCGTCAAGCTATGAAAAACACAACTTTCATGATAATTAACCTATGCTACGGTTCTTTATTGAGTAAACAACGGATTTAATCTTTATGTACACGGCTTTCGTTATGCACCCTCTTTCTTATTCTCTTCTATTCACCAGCTCACTGAATCGCTTCCTTTTATGGAAACTTTCTATGAAAATTAAAAACAATTTGTACAGAGAAAATATCTTTTCCTGAGCTACTTGTTGAGTTTTTTCCTTTTCTTTTTACAACTACAAAAATCATATCTAAATTTATTTTTTCTTGCTTAATTAAAAGTAATGTGAATAACGAATAAAACCAGTTAAAAATAAATATGAAGAACATTAAATCGTGATATTTCAAGAATAAAAACAAAATTTCCAATTTTTTATGAAATGAATCACTTACAGTTCTATTTCTTAAGCATCAACATAAATCAATCTGCAAATTCAATGACTCAGTTTAGGTAAGCAGACGCCGAAAATTCTCAAACAAACATTCAAAACAAACACGTCAGAAATGTATCAACTTCAGCTTCCATTAAAAGAGTATAAAATATCTGACGAATAGCAACAAGCTTCACGGTCGACGCAGTTGGATTGGCAGCTGAGCAGTGAACGATCTAAGATCCATCGAAGGTAAAGTAGGGCTGTGTCTATATCGGCACACGGCACCCCCTGTGAACGGGCGCATATGGCGCAAAATGTGAGGCTTTAAAAGCGAAAATTGTTATTTGGATAATCGATGGAACTCTACAAGGTGTCCACTTTCCTCTCTTCTGCCGTCCTGCTACTGTATATAATGCGAAAACAGTTCTGCGATATGTGAGTGACTAGTGCATTAGATAGATCTAAAAACGGAAGGGGAATATACATCTTAAACAGATATNAAAAAGTGCTATATATTAAAATGAAATGGGACTCAACTAAATTTGGAGTACGTAAAAGCATACCAATAAGAGCTACTATAAAAAGATGAATAAAAACAAAAAATGATAGCAGCAACTTTCAGCTCTCCATAAACAAAACTGATCATTGAAATTTTCTGTATTACTTCTGATGGTATAGAGGGCATTGAACAGTAAAATATATTAATCAATTTAAATAAACTACATCGTGTGTTTTTATTAAAAGAATAAATATTTATAAATTCGGTAAATTATGCTTTAAATATTTTACCATAAACGGCCATTAGTGCTTCTGGGTTCAGCATTTTAAATCAAAATTAACAGTTATTCCTAAAGAATGTAACTTGATCAGTTCACTTCAAATTCTGAACTCAACTGATTCAAGATCTTTCACATCAAAATTTTAAAAGGTGATGTTTTTATAAAGGGTTTAGCAAGTGGAAGAGGAATAAAAAATAAAGTTTCTTTGTTATTGTTAATATTACAAATAAAATTGCAAAAACAATAATCAAACATTGTATCTAAAATATTTTTACAATACAATATCCGCGCCACTGTCTTTCATTCCACTTTCTAAACACCTTGAACACCAATTTCATATGATACACATGCACCCCACCGTATATACAGCTTCACAGAGAATAGTGAATGAGTCACTCGGCATACTAGCAATCAGGGGATGCTAAATGAGATCATTCTTCGACAAGTGGCATGAAAGAAAGAGGTGATGTTGAAGGAGATGGCCAGATGTGCCATTAAACTAATCGATACATACATATCTACGTACCTACATAAAATCAATAAATATTTAATATTCTGTCTAATAAATACATTAAAAGTAAATAAAATTAAAATCTCATAAAATAAAACAAAAATGAAATAATAGTTTTAATAGTGTTAATGTGATGAAATAAATATAATATGAATATTAAGCGAATATATTTGATTCTGAGACAGAAGGTATTATTTATAGTACAACTAAGCATTTGTGTTCTTTGAATGTGGAAGTTAGTTAATTGTCAACCTGTACACAATCTAATTCTATCTAATTTTGGATTGCTGCCAGTGAACAATAATAAGAGTAGAAAAATCTATATCTGATGCGTACAGACATAGCAATTAATTTATGTCAGCAAAATACACGACGATATATTCATAAATAGAGGTAGCTATTGCATTTACATTGCTTATAGGTACTAAAATAAGATCTTTCTAAGCTTGTACGTACAGGTAAATATACATTTATTTCTCTTCACTCTGAAAACATCATATCTGTGTTTGAAGTTGTAAAACCATGATTATTCAAAAAACTATTTCGATAAATTAAGGTAGATTAACAAAAACTGTAATCATTTTTAGGATCTAGGTACAATTGTTTTTATTTATATTTTTAATATTTAAATTTGTATCAAATTTATATTTTTTATTGTTTAAATCATTTTCAAAAACAAATATTATTAACAAATAAAATTAAAGTAACGCATGATCCCAAAGAAGCGACATAGCTAGTTGCTGTTGTTTAATTATTAAAATATATACATATATAACTGTCAAACTTTTATCAAGGTTATGTTTTGTTATGTTTTTTTTTTTTTTTTAATTCAAATAAATTTATAGTTAAAGCGAAAGAATACAAGAACATATTTGGAATGGCTATTTCGCTCTCGAGGAATCATAATACTCGGACTGAATATGCCTCATTCCAAACTTGTCACAGAATATACTATTAATTAATTTGGAATATCGTATTTCGTTCGCTATGTGTTATATATTTTTTTCGTATTTAATAAAATACAGAATTTGATGTAAAAAAAAAGTTTTAATATTATTGTTAATAAATATACATATAATCAGTATTTATGTTGTTATTTAAAGTCTACAGCATCATATTATAACAATAAAAAAATGCATAACTAGAATCTGTGATTCAGTAAAAAATGTCAGTGACACATATTTTGAAAAATATATGCGCAATTTTTAGATAACAAACTCTTAAAATGTAAATATATCCTTTATAACAGTCACATTAAATCTTAACAATTTCGTCACACCTCCGTTAGCATCTATTCATTTAGCAACATCAGTTTATTCATCAATACAAAAGCAAAGCGCATTTTCATTATGATTCAAAAGAAATTCCCAAATAAAAACTATGATCGTGTGTTAATCAGCAAGCTGTGCGCGTATGTTAAGCCGACTAGGCGTCATTTGACAATGGACTCCACTAGGTGGACGCTATATAAGCATACCCGGTGTATGAAGGGAAGTAACAGGATTATCAGCCGTACTGCATGCTGGGAAGAAGAGAGATTGAGGTGCAAGTTAAAACGTGCATATGTGCTAGTTATTCCCCTATTCCTTTTAAGTTAGATGCTATTGTATATTGGAGTATGTTTTATGAGGTATTGGGGTTGGTTAGCTTTAGTTTCCCTTACTATAATACGAATTGTATTAAATGATAATATTGACTATTATGCATTATTTATATTTTCTTATGTGTATCAAACTAACAAAATACAATTCATTATATTTTTTTCATAGTTACTATGTACGTATATTTCAGAAAAATAATTTTAAATAAATAAAATTAATTCCTATATCGTTTCGGCTGCAGTAAACCAATTATTTCAATAACACTAACATTATAAAATTTATTTAATTAATTCGTTGTTAAACTAACTATTGTAATGTTAAAACTGCAGCAATCAAGTTTACTCATGCAACTTAATAAAATAAAAATGTATTTTTCATTTATCTTACAAGTAGATGTATTTTCTTTAAATGTTCATAAATGTAATAATATTTAAATACAATCTATACATCAATTTTCAGTTAATTGAATAAAATTTTATATTTAATACTAATACCTACAATTTCTAAAATAAATACTTAAGTATTTATATGTTGAAATGGTTCTAGAGTCATAATTAAAATATATAGATTAGGTGCGTGTATGTACATAGGTTATTAAAAAGCATTTTATTTTTATATGCTAGCAACACAGTCATCCGACAGGCGTGATACAAAAACTTTGACAATTAACAAAGCCGCGTCAACGGGCGCCTTGTTAAATGAAACGTAGACTAATTTTCCTTGTGTAAACAATTTTTTGTGGCTTGAGTGACGCATAGTCCAGCTCAGCATCACACAAAATACGAACAACGTTGGGGGGACAGACACGAAAAAAATCCTCAGCAATTCTGAAGACTTGGAAGAGATGGCGTTACTGTTGTGATTGTGACGTATGTGCGATATAGAATAGAAAAGAGAAGTGAAGAGCAAAGAAGATCGAAAAGAAAACGGTTCTTTGGCGCCGTCGGTCTAATGAGGGTGAATTGACGTTCGTTTATAAAAAGTAGACAAAGGTGAGTTTTCGAGACATTGCGGTATTTTTAGAATCTTACCTACGCGATGTTGTGAATGTGTCTACACCATGTGACAGGACCGGTTTTAAATCATTCTTTAAAGCAAAGGGATTATTTCTATTTTTATAATATATTCGACTAAATTTGGAACAAATTATTTATTTTTATCCCCCTTTTCAATTCTTACTATAAANTTAATTTTAAAATTATCTCCACTCTATTCATTATTAAAATTAATGAAATTTTTTGCAACATTACAGGAATTTGTTTCTTTTATTATTTTAGTTATTTATTTTAAAATCATGTAAATTTTACCAATACATATTTATTTATACAATTATTTAACATTTTCTTTAAATTATAAATTATGATATTTACTAAATATAATTTGAAATTATTTGAATATAGTTATAATCAGGGCCATAACTAACTCTTTGTAGGCCCTGGACAAGTCTTTCAAATTGTTCCCTTAATAAAAAAAAAATTTAATATTAGTCTTAATAAATAAACAATATTATTATTCTTTTTTTAGAGGCCTTTCCGGGCCCCCATCGATCTGGGCCCTGGGCAAGTGCCTCTGTTACCCCTGCCTAGTTACGATCCTGAGTAATAATATCAACTGATTTTAATTTATTTAGATATATTGAAGCTAGTTATTCTTCCTTGCTAAGTGATAAATCTGTCCATTCCTGTCTTTGGTCAGTAATAGTAAATTAAAATGAAAAAATGTTATATTATGATCAGAACTTATTCTATAAATTATATTTAATTTTCTTATTAAAATTATTTAATATAGTTCTATTTATGTATATAAATAGGTGTAAGAAGTGTTTGTACATCTAAAGATAATATAAAAGCCCAAATGCGCAATAATCTGCTTAATATAATAATTTAAAATGTATAATTAATTTTAAAAATAGAATTGACAAAAATATATTGGTACTTAATAAAGAGAAAACAATAAAATGAAATAAAATCTAATTGTAGGAGTGAAAAGAAATAAAGAATAAAATGTTAGAATGCATAAAGCATCTGACTGCGTACATGTTATATACCGTCGTTTCAGTGTTGATAAATGCTTCTCATTACTGCCGTGTAATAGCTTGTTTACGCGAATCACAAGAACCAGGTAATTTTCTTGGCAATTTGGTGATGTTTGTTCGGGTTGTGATGGTAACAGGGGCGTTGTGTGGAGCGGGCGGCAGGCGGCTAATTTGTTGGCTGCTCACCTGGCCGCGCCAAGCATTGCTGAGCCACAGACGCTACTACTGGCGCCGCGCCGTGGCCGCCCATTGATTTATGTTGACGTGCTATTTTAATGGAGCGTCGCAACGTTGCTCTAATTATGTCTCATCAAGAAATATTTATACTGTCATTCAATGAATGATGTAATTGCGCTCACCTATTTGGTAATTTACCAGTTGATGATTTGACTTTGTGTGGTCGGGAACGTTTATCTTATCATCATTTTTATTTTATTTTTTCCGCATTATGTAAAATAATAATAATTTGATAAATTTTGTGCTATGACTTAATTTGTATAACTCTTAAATGTTTCTATCGAAACAACTTTTATTGTATTAAATTATTGTCCTAATATTCATAAAACACAAAATACAAAACACATAAAATAATCCTTCATTTCAATATTTAGTTTAAAAACATTAAAATTCAAAAATATGAAACAATATGTTCTAATAAGAAAACAAAAGCATAAATAAACTGAATTGAAAATTTTGTAACCAACTTTACATTCACTACAGGTATTCGCATTGAAATGTTTTGAATTTATAATTTACCACAATTCAAGTAAAGTTTTCATGAATATCAACCCTTCAGGTTCATTTAATAGGCATTGTCTCGCTGTTACTTCTTCTATATATTACTGAATATGGGGTACAATTAATTTGTATACTTCTAACTATGTTACGATAATAAAAAATTAAATTGTTTTATTTGTATACGATAATAAATATAAGAAACTTACGTTTGTTGAAAAACTGCTCAGATATCCATGAAATATGAAAAGAACTCTTACCTGCAAAGAAAATGAAACAGGTTAAAACTAATCAAATATTAATTGCTATTATTTTTTTTTACATTAATACATAGTTAAATAAAATTTTTTACTTTTACTTTTTTAAATTTTGATCTAAAGGACCTTGAAGCAGCCATTAGTAGTTTCCAAGTTCAAACAGTCAATTTTGCTTTTGAATGAGTGACAGTCTGCTTCAAATACTGAACCCAATTTAACTACCAGTTGTTTAGAGGTCATTCAAAACAATTCTAGAGTAAATAATAAAATAAATACTATGGTGGATATAAAATAGATATAACCATAAAAAACTATTTAAAAATATTTAAAATAATAATAATTTTGACATAGGTTTTAAATCTTTCTTTGTAAGCAAATAAAAAAACGCTATGAAGACTAGGTAATACCTAGGAGAATATGAACAGTTATTTATTATTCCACTAATTAAATTAAAAATGTGCCCGAATGGAAAGACGTGCAGAATTAATTCTAAAACGCGGTCATGTTCCAGACGATACGGGCATAAATCACACGTGGTAAAAATATATCGGAACATGTGCGAGTTATTAACACTG
>CM008233.1:2158618-2169803 GCA_002278615.1 Pogonus chalceus | reverse complement strand
AAAAAAACCCTTCGAACTCAATTATCGCATTTTAAAACATGACGAAAATAAATAAATTCCTTAAAACTTCTTGTAAATATAATTAATTATAAATTCTGTTGTCGAAGTGTCTTGCATTTTTAGTGGCAGCATGTACGTTCAACATCTGAATACATAATCCAAAGGTGGTCGCGAAAAGACAACACAAGATTCTTTAAAGCTTAAGAAACATGTTATATCTAACTGCATCATTAAATTTACTACGTTTTCTTTTTAGGAATCTTGAGCTAGTCCTCACCTTCGGCAGCGGCGTCGGTAATTCGTTTAGCGGGTGAAAATGAATAGCAGGCGGCGTTAAAAGAATACACAAGACACGTGCACATCGGTTGTGCGGCTGGTTTCCGATGCAGCAGGCACATCCTAGGTTTTTACCGTATTTCGCTCACGCACCGGCCAAGGTGTGATCCGACCACCCTACAATATATAACAATATTGTCTATATCGGTGATGTTCGAACGATGAGCATAGAATAATATTTTCTGCCGTATGAAACTTGTTTTCAAGCTTTTTCGGATTTACAATGTCCATATTAAATATAATAATACTACAATTTTAATTTTATTATGTTCCAAATTAATAAAAATTTATTCGAAAAACAACTTTAAATATCTAGGGATAATAAAGAAAGAAATATGCATAATATTTATTACCGTTTAGTATAAAGTAAGATGAAAATAGTAAACAACTACATTTTTACAATATTTTTTATCAAAGTGATGAGAGGGTTTTCCTAATAAATTGAAATAAATTACATAATAAAATGAATTCCACTCAATACAATAAAATCTTATTTTTTCCAATGGCATTGGCAAGTTCGTTATCTGAAGAGCAATAACATCTATTTTGTTGTTTGAACCACCTTCCAGAAAGACTGACAACCCATCCACTCAACATAAAACATTGTTCACATTTCCAAAAACCATCCCTATACTATTACAGAATATAACACAAAAACAGAATCAACCAAAAGATACAAGAAGAAGAAAGATACCATCGTCTCGAGTTAATCCACTCAGTTGTGTTCCTAATTCCATTAGGTATATTCATTTGTGCACGGAAGACGTAAGCCGTGGTCCGGAGACGATCAGGGACGGGACACTGGAACTCCGATGTTACTTTGTGATTTACAATGAACATGCCGTTGCCGTGCCGTTCGCGATACATCGCCGTTACATTACAACTGGTCTTTGTGTTCGACACACAGCAACGGTAAACAAAAAGTAGAAACATCTCGCCGTTAAATCTTACAATAATTTAGATCAACGGCCGCAGGCATCGCGGTAAATTCACTAGGTAACGACCCTAGCTTTTGTTTAAAGATGCATTCACGCTAATGCACTGTTGTGTTTTACTGTGTTATGTTGTGTTTTGGACTTTTCTATGGACTCTTGACTCTAGAAGTGAATTGTTTAGATCGTGGTTCAAAGGTAACTCGATTCCTACGATAAACATCAATGTCCGAAAGATCAAACAACTAGAGTCTTTGTTGAATAAAGATCTACGGCTTCTTCTGTTTGACTGTAAACTAGGTTGTGTATTTTTAAACGCTAATGCCTAGCAGATTTTTATTTAATAATCATTTTATTGCTATTATACATACACCTCAAAAATTAATATAATATAAATTTATTTAAATACATACGAATAATAAAGAACATGTAATAAATGATAAGTTTCGGTTACTGCACGTAAGCTTATGTCAGACAAAAAAAAAATGAAATTAATATTTATGTATAGCCTTCTAATCGTGATATAAAATTACTATAGTATTGTTCAAAATATTTTTGTAACTTTATATATTTTAATTATCATTTTAATTCATTTTATAAATATTTTTTTCTAATTCTTAAGAAAAATAAACTAATAAATATATAAAATATAAAACAAAACTAAAAGTATGAATTTAGAACTGCATGAATTTATATGTATAAAATAATAAAAATGAAATTTTGTGTTGGATATTATAGAGTTAGTAAATATGCAGCCTGGTTATTCCAATCAAGCATGGAACTCCGCCTATAATAATACTCATTTCTTTAACTGTATCACATCTCGATTCGAAGAGGCGTCTCTTCAGATTCAGACAGTGAGTTTCATTCTCATGTGAACAGTGGTCAGAAGTAGCATTTGATTCTAGTTCTACTCCATTTGCCATACATAAGTCGACCACTAATCACTGGCAAGAGATCGATCGCTGTGACCAGTGAACCGTGAGATGGAGGTAAAGGTGCCCTACGTCTTGTTTAATGGGGTCTTCTATCTAGTCTTGTCCAGTTTGGACACAACGCCGCGTTGAGGGAGGTTCAACGGTCGTTGGTCGCTGGTATATACTTGCTGAGCGCCGGACATATTCGGTTAGACATTGTGAAATTGGTCTTTCTCAATTGTTGCTGGAACTATGATAAGCTTGAAATTAGTTTATAAGCACCACAATGAAATCTATTTCACAAATAGAATATGGATTCTATTTACATTTCATAAACCAATATATTATATATACAAATGAGAATTCATTCGAACCCAATATTAATATTTAAGTTTCTTATTAAATTTTTTAAAGGATTGTCTTCATTCAAAAATTTTGGTAATTAAATTATTATAAAATTAACATAAAATGTATTCACAAATATTATTAAAATAAAAGCCAAACGTAAAGTACTTCTAGAAGTATTTAACATGATTAATATATTTAGAATTGTAAAATAAAGTTGTTGTGCCAGTAAGAAAATCACGTTCGTGAACAATCAAAAGCTATAAATTATTTGCCTGAGAATTTGGCGTAGTATTGGACAGATAGGTACGCGTGTTGCTTACCCAGCAACTTGTCATTACACTTTGCGTTACATCTGTGGACTTCTCCTTGAACTATCATGGTAGGGTCGACGACGAATCGTCAACTCAAGATCAAGTTTGTGGTGGCCGGGCTCAAGAGAGCAGAAAGACACGACTGTGTCGACTGGCGCCAGCTGGCGGGGATCCTTCGCACCTGCTCCTGCGGCATCTCTAGCACTTATATCCTTCTAGAACAACCCTCTTTCGTCCGTTTTCAAGTAGAAGGTACGGTGTGCGGCGTACGGCGTGCGGCTAACTTCGCAAACTGCTGTCACGATCCCGCTGACCATTAATTCGCGACGCATATCGGAGCTACGTTCCTGCTGACTCATAGTTGGGCCAATGTAGTTCGCGCGGCCTGACACGTTGACGTGACGGTCTGACATCTTTATAGGTGAATTATTCTCCAACGATCTCTATTCATACGTCTCTGTGGCGTCATTCATATTCGTTATTTCTGTGGTTTTGCTGACGCCAAACTAGAATGAGCAACAAGAGTATGGAAATACGCGCGTGCTCATTGGCCCGTGTCCGTTAATCCAGCTCTGTTATCTTCTAACGAAGACTAGTATAGGTAGTCATTTTGCTGTCGGTATTAGAAGTAGAAGGGAGACTAGAGATTGCATAGGACACACCTGTCTTGTCTTATCTACCTCGTTTATACATTAGGGAAGGTAATCACGGTGGGATTCACCTTGTCGGTTTAATCCGTAGACAATTATAATAACTAATGTGTTCATCTAACTAACTGATAAGCCGAGAGACACATGGATTTTCAAGATTAATTGTAGTTTCTTGCTAGACATTTCTATATGTCTTTTCGCTGACTGATCTAAACTGTGGTTTCCATGTACATTACAATTTATTGATGCTATTTATTTTTTTTTTATAAGAATACTAATTGTTTTTTCGTTATTAATAATATTAATTTTTTTTATACTAATAAAAGCATACTTATTTGTGTAACTCAGTTGAATATTTTAAGCAAATAAAATTAATTTAGTACAAATTCAAATATATTTAAATATTATTTAACTAAATCAAAAAATAGTTGTTTATACGTTCTAGTCTGACAAGAAATCGTATTAAAGAATGTTTTCAATATGTAGCACGTCAGGAATTGAGAGAGGTGCAACATCCGTTGTATTGGTTGAACGTCGTTCGACGCTGTTTAATCTTCGTTTCACGTGACAACGGTGGAAATCCATTCCGGCGACGATTTTTCTTGCAGTTCTCAGCAACTCGGCCGTGTCCGCTTCGTACGGGCCAATTTCCGACGGTTACGACGCCCGGCATCGGACAACGCCGCTTCAGCACCCGCTGACGCCAGAATCTTGATTCTTAAAGTTGTTAGTGTAACAAATACCAACGTCTTATAAGAATATATGTTGCTTTAAGTACTTAAAGAATCCTTACACAAACACACACGGGCTACCTTTTTATTAGAGTACACGTTATATAGCAGTTAGTGGGAACAAAGAAAAAATCTCATTTGAAGAGAAACTTGCAAGAGATGATGATTTTAGATAAAAGAAAGTTCCGCGTCATATTATGACAATACTGAACGGTGTAATAACGGGACGGTGAACAAAGAGTATCACTACGCGGGGAATCCAGACAGACGCCTCAAGTGGTCTCTGATTGTCTGTCAATGGAAACACAAATAAAAATACTCGGACAATAACATGCGAGAAAGATAATAATTAATTCTTCAGTATTATTTCAAGAAACTGCGAACAATAACATTATTTTTATTGTGTAAGTATATATTAATTAAAATATATTGATTTGAATAAAAGATAGACATAAATAATAATTTAATATTTATTTATAAAGTATGTATACTTTAACAGCATGTTATAAAAATAAATAAAAGTATAATAAAAAAAATCATATCGGATGAAGTGAGTGGTTATGAGATGCAGGAATTCAAACAACCACAGCCTATATCTAGCAGACACGCAAAAGTACTAAGAACG
This sequence comes from Pogonus chalceus, assembly GCA_002278615.1. Classification (NCBI taxonomy): domain Eukaryota; kingdom Metazoa; phylum Arthropoda; class Insecta; order Coleoptera; family Carabidae; genus Pogonus; species Pogonus chalceus. Next base: position 2,164,953 of record CM008233.1, on the reverse strand, counting down.
TCAGTGTTATTGCGAAACACAGAAACACGAGAAGAGTCGACCGCATAAAGTTGTCATATTCCTGTTTAGCAGGGCCGTAAGCAAGATGCTTGGCAGTATCCAATTTTCACCTACCGGAGCACACTGGAATCACAATTGGCGCGTTGGCGTTCTCAGGAAATGTAGCTAACAGATGACGACGTAAACCGCCGATATTTACGATCAATTCCCCCACACATTCCAGGTTTCCAACATCGCGTTCCAACGGCGCAACACACCTGCAAAAATACGCTATTCTCTTCCCTTATATAGGTAGATAATGCTTCATAACTCATCGCGGAATTGCTTTCGCTTCCATTTCTCTGTGCAATAAACCTGACGCTGCCCGCATTTCTGTGTGTTTGCCACCTTTCCATCGTAATAAAAACCCGGACCGATGCTTTTTTACGTCGCGTGCGCGGTAAAGGGCGTTTGAACGACGACGACGAAGACCGCTTCTATCGTGAGACGTGAACGACGGCGGTGTACGGGTGGAGGCGGGTCAGGTGAGACGTCGACGAGCCTTCACAAAGGGAGCACTTGTGCCAGCTAGGGCTACCAAGCAGTTATGGCTGACTCTCGTCAAGCATAAAAAGGGGAAAAGTACTACGTAGAAACGAGGGGGATGTAGTAGTAGTGAAAATGGCGACCAACTTACGATAAGGTGACGGAGTACAGGTGTAGGAGGGGAATTGCACTGCCCAGGAGAGACAGGTTTGAAAAGAACGAGGTGTCACGCATCGGCAACTGAATCGATCGCGAACTGACAAAAGCCGCAGCGTACTTTGTCACTCTTCAGCATCAATTTAAAAAAAAAAGTAAAAAGTATATCGGACTTCACCTTTACAGTAGGGACAAACGAATGCTATTGAGAATAGGATCAAATGAAGGGAGAAACACCCTTCACATGAAATAAACACCCGCCGGACTTTAACTTAAAACACTGACGAATCAATTCGGATAGGATGTAGTGAAAGTGCGTGCAAGAGCTGCTTCAATTCCTTAACAAAGCGGGGTAACGGGGCGAAAGGTTCCATTACGAAAACGTGCGCGCCGCAAGCCGGGTACGATTATACGATGAGCCTCTACTGAGGGTCTGGTGAAGACGACGCCCAGTGTTTATCTCATCGCGAAGGTATTCCACGGGTTACGGTGTGGAGTGATTGTCATCAGGATCTCGAGGCTCTTACCTCAAATCTCTCCCGGTCTATCAGAGACAGGCACGGCGGCTCGATCAAAGCCGTGCGCAGCGCACGGTTATTTCTCATTAGGCATTAAAAGGGAGATCGAGATCCGCACGCAAGCCGGCTTAAGGTATGATCGTGATGAGCGGAACGATGAAAATGAGGTTGAGAATTCTGGAAAGCGCGGAGTGCGGAGAAAACGGATGTAGTGTCTCCATTCGCCCAAGCGGAAATGGGGATTTCCATATTACCTATATACATTCGAATATACCTACCTACGACAGAGCATTTATCGCGCTGTCGTTCTGTACAATCCGACCGAAAACATGCAGCTTCATTCTCGTTCTATACACATTCAATCTGGGATGTAATCTACTGCATTCCCTTAAATATACTCCATTAGCGTAAACATAAATTCAGGACATTGTAAATTACTTTCAATTGATTACGTTTATATTTTGTAGACTCATTGTATAACTTTATATATTACACAATTAAAACACCATTAATTTCCAATAAATAATATCAATAGTTATTATTTTAATATTTTTGTATAATAAAAAAATCAAATAATAACACTAACTTCCAATTAAACCACTTTTTTTCTATAAATATTAAAATATATCTAATAGTTAAAAGAAAATAGATTAACTACAACTAAAGCACAACAATTTTGTTAAATGAAGAAATTAATAACGGAACATATTGAGAAAGTAGAAGTGCATATAGTGAACTTATCTAAATACCCATTAATTTAATCGTATTGTTCAGTATATAAGATTTAAAACGCTATTAGTTAACAGAGCCTCTAAATATGGTTGTATAAACAGCTCTGAAATACTGATAATCCCGTATAACTGGGCTATAATGTGGGGAAACGATAATAACACCTGCACTGAATAGCCTATCGATTGGTACCTGCCGGATCCGTAGCCAAGCTTAAAAGCTCGCTCTAACGCTTTAAGCTCTACAGAGACAAAGAGAGAGATATAACAGCCCAACATCATATCGAGAATCACTGTTTAATCGGAGAAAGAATTCAATAAAACCCAGAAAAATGTGAAAATATTTGTTTAAGAATTCATAATTCACAAGGATTTTTTTTATTATTAATAATAACAAATTTAGAAAAATGTGTTGCAATGTAACATTTATCATATTATTTCATGGAATTTCCGTTATAATTCAAATACAATTTAGTCTTGTGAAATTTGATATGATGTTTTACAACGTGTAAGAATATATAAAGTTTTTAAATTTTACGATGTGTATCGTTAAATGTTGTTCTAACCACAACATAAAAAAGTATAGAACTGAATTTCTAAATATTTATTCACGTAATTCTTATTTTTGTTAGAATATAAAATAAAATACATGTTAACTCAAGTACTTCACTAATTTATAATCATACATTACAAAACTTATTAGTTACGACATGTTCCAGAAAACTATAAAATTTGCTGAAATAAATAATTTGTGTAATAAATATGTAGTACAAAATTTTTAAGATATATTTGAATAATGGTTTATAAATAAATATCTAATACAAAAGAATACAATTAGTAAATAAATTTTGTTTATTGTAAAATAAAAAAACGGAGTTTAATTCAGAAAATCCTACTGTTTCATTACTAAACGTCTGATCTCATTTTCGCGCAAAGATTAAGAAGCAAGCTTCTTTTATTCGAGTCCCATAACGAGCGCAAAGTGTATCCCAGGTAGACATAAATCCAGTGGCGAAAAACTCGTTTCCGTCCGTTGTAAGCAGTGCAAACGGCGAGGTTAATTCGTTTATTCCACCTGCGCGTGTCACCGAAACTTTCGCCCACGCAGAATTACTCGGTCGGGACGCGCTCAAGCAGAAAGGTGATAAGGAACATCAAGGTGAGCGTTGTGGATGAAACACCACACCGTATATACGACACAGAGATGAATAATGACTTAACCGCAAAATACTTCCCGCAAAACACTTTCTCGTTTCACCCGTTTCCCGCTACCGGTAATAAACACGCGGTCTCTGCTGTTAATCACACTAACTAAATGAAGAAGACGCGATAACAACAAAGAAAGGTGTGCACCAAGATAACATGATTTACTTACTGATTCTCTTCAGCAAGAAACGGTACTTTACTACTTTAGTGGTAACACAAAGCCAAATTTTAGAGGTTTCGTAATTCTCTCTTATCTTACCTTATTTTTGGTAAATTTTCATCTTGTTACACCTTGTATTACTTGTATTTAATTGTTTGTTTAAAAAATATTTTAACAATTAAATTATTATATAAGTTGAAAAACAAGAATTATAATCAAATAATAGTAAAAAAGAAAAGAAAAATTATATTCAACAATAAAAAACTATTTTAAAAGCAGATCAAATATAGTATGAAAGTTTTGTTACCGGGTTAATGGTGGCACCGTAGCAAAGTTTCATTAAAAAGTGACGTTAAAGCGAAAGCACAGAACGTAGGGTTGTAACTGTAGGTAAGAAGTAGTAATATAAAAACAGTAGCGATGCGAAACGAAGGAAAGAATGAGTCAGCCAGCCAGAATCTTTTGCACGTGCATAACTCCCGAGTGAAAATACAAATCAAATGGCGGTGAGGTGCTTCGAATGGTTGCCGTGGGGACAAAAACTCTCGGAACTTGGTAAGGAACTTTTCTTTCATCAGCAGTAATGGTTTTCAATTCTTCTCGGCTCGCGGCATGACCTCGAGACCCAAATGAAGGTCCACCGGTACGATTGGCGCCGGGATTACACGAACTATGACGATTGCTTGGCGTTTTCTCATTTGACTGTTCACGATTTTGTGTTAAACTTTCCCGACGATTTTCCCAAACGTTTTATGGCGATATCATCATATCGCACCCTAAAACTTGCTACGTTTTATACTCCTGTTAATAACGTTTTGAAATGAAACACAGATCCCGTTAACGGAACAACCATTCTTAATTTCAAAGCTTCATTAATGATTATATGAAATCAATAATTACTTTGACTTTACACAATATTCATAAAGTTTGCAGACTGCATTTTATCGTCTATACAAAAACAAATACATTATTCTTAATTATCCAATCAAATATTAATATGATAATAAAAATATAAGATACGTATTTAAATTTCAACGAACAAGAGATTAATTTTATGGATTATTAGTTAACCAGAATGAAAAATTAGGTTTAAAAATCTCATATAATTCCCAGTTTAAATAAATTTCAAACGGTGTGTCAGCAGAAGCGAACTGTCAGCATTGCGCGGGGTGCAATACAGTGTGTTCACTTTTTTCCTTCCTGGCGACTTCCTTCCGGAGTCCCGTGCTAGCAGGAAGTCAGCATGGCGAGGCATCGCACGCTACGGGCTCATTCGGGACCGTACGGAATAGAAAAACAAAGTTGGCCAGGTAAATTTTATGTTTATTTTCTTGAGTTTCGTTTTAAAGACTGTTTTTGTAGTTTACTTGTTTGTTTATTGCAGGTCTCATTACTATGAAGTTTATAGTTTAAGTTTAATAAGAAGATACTTTTATATTTCCTTACTCTTTATCTTCTTTTCTTTATTAATTTATTTTCTAATTTAAAACATAAATCTTTAATTAATTTAACTACATTTTTTAACAAATATTAATTTTAATTTCATTTTACTATTTTTTAAAAATAATCTGTATTTAAAAATAATGGTTTTAAAATTTCCTAAGTACAGCCCTGCTGCGAAAAGATTCACCTTTAGCTACGGGGACTCCATTCCAACAGATCAACTCACTAAATTGCTTGTAACTTTAGATAAACTTTGCAGCGAGCTCGTTCGTCCCGCCACGGCTCATCAAAACCAAAAATGTGATTTCAGATGGTTCTTTTCAAAAACGTCATAAAATAATAAATCGACTTTTCATATGGAAAAAATGACAGGTACAGTTCTTCGCGTTTACGCGATCTATGAATACATGATTCACGATGTAACAAGCGGTTTCCACCATGCAGGGTTGGCATCTATAGTTTTCACCTGCCCTTATTTAAAGTATTATTTTTTATTTGGATAATAGTTACATTTTAGTAAACTTCAGAAGAGATAAAATGTTTAGAAGAGAAATGAGTACTTGAAATGAAAAATATAGTCTGTGAAAGAAAAAAGAAGGACTTTTATACAAGAAAATTAGTTCCATGAATGATTAGTTGTTAGGAATGTAGCTAACCTTTTACCTTATTACATTAGCACAAAGAAAATAAGAGTGAACCTTAACAGCAGCAATATTTCTCGTTGCGCTCATCCAACGATATATTGCATCATTTATAACAAATTACAAACAAGTAATTGTGTAACACCGTGAAAGCTGTCAACAAGACACCTACAATTAATTAAAAAACAAGCAACGCGCTAAACACGGCAAACCGATGCGCGAAACTACGGATGGACGTACGGACCGACGGCAGGCATTAATTTTACTCAAGGATTTTACGTCGTTAACAAAACTCAATAATGAGAAGACGGTGAGTCCCAGCCTGTTACTGAAGTGGTTATTAATTTTAACGATATTTCTTCTCTTCACTGATAAGAACGCGAAAATTTCACTATAGATCTCATTCTTCTTAAAATGGATAAATGTAACATACAGCACGAAGCAATAAAAAACTAATATCTATTTTATTCATTTTTCTATTACAGGTATATTCCTCCAAAATAACTCCTTAGTTATCATATTTATTCTTCCATAAATAAATAAATTAAATTTCCTAATTTGTTTAAATATTGTTACCTTTTATTTTAACACAGGGTCTTAATTATATAAAATAAATCTATAAGCAATTCAATTTTTTCCTAAAATTTATGTCTAAGGTAAATTACGAAAATGATATGGTTTCTTCTGCGATAAGTGTTTTTGGCTTCTTAATTTTGAAAAATGACACATACAGGATACAGGCCTATCAAAGTATATTTTGTATTTACCAATGATATCAATAAGTAATGTTTTTTCTATCAATTCTTCATTCATTTTTTGAACACATTAAGCAAATAAATTATTGTATTAAATAATAGCTTTCTTTCATTATATTTGTCAATCATTTTCCGTTGCCCAGCTATAATGTCACTTCCACGATGTATATTACAATCATAAAAAAAGCCTTAAATGTTTTTTC
>CM008233.1:2115883-2138027 GCA_002278615.1 Pogonus chalceus | reverse complement strand
AATCTATAGAATATTTATGAAATGCTTAAATCACCTCGTCCTTATGGAATAGAATAAGCCTTGAGCTTCTGACCACAACATCCGTATCTCGAAGTCACATCAACTCGTAAAATCCTGAATATACAGCATTATTTTCTTTGCTTGAATACAAAAAATAGTTTAAAAAACCTGGAGAAAAAGAAATCTAGTCGCTTTTGTTCGACCGCGACCTTTCACTAACAATAATCCAATCCAGTCTCGCCACAGCCGAGCACAGAATATCTTCTTCGAATCGGTGCGGTTGTGATACAGTGATTGATGGTCAGTTTCGGCGGTCGTCTGCATGTCCGGTGGAATAATGACCAGCATATTGGCACTTCCTTCCGATCGAATCGTACACCCCTCACTTCACCACAACTCCTGAATCAAAACGCACTGGTATTTGTTGGTCATGCTACGTAGAGCATGGCTACTGCACAATGTCACGCAATTGTCGAGCCATTATCATCAATTAGACGAGATGTTACTTGGCACGTGTACCATTTGACGCTACTAACCACGAAATTTAGTTTAAGTGTTTCGTGGTTTGTTTTTAGATACTCTTCATTTCAGGTTTATAAACAACTATTCTCATTTATTATTAAAATTCAATTAATTACCAATTTTTCAATTCGAAACTAAAGTTTATTACTGNAGTTTATTACTGTAAAAATTTTTTTTTTAGCATTTGTATTAGTAATGAAATTATTATTAAATTTTTAATCTGAAAAATATTAACAAAACACTTGATGATTTAAACTAATTTTTACAAATTGAAGCTAAATACATTTTTGAATAGATGCAATAAAGACATTAGAAAGAAGTTAATAAAATAAAAAAAATCTGTAAAGCGAATTGTGTATTCTACAGTTACGTCAATTATACTTTTAAGTTTCGAGACACAGCAGTCGTAAACACATAAATAAACTCGTACAAGTCGGATTAAAATGCGCACGGTGTAGGAGATATGCCGCGAGTTTGATTACAACATTTTAATTCAATATCGAAGTATGCATAGAATTTATGCCCTTTAAAGCGTTGCAGCTCCTCAAACTTTTAATCAATTTTCGAACATGAAAAAGAATCTCTCGGTATTCTATGAAGGATTCCTTAATTTATATAAACACGTAAACTTTGCATTGTTATGGTTATTTGTATTTGGGATAAATGCTTTCTTATTAAGGACTCTGAACCCTGTAGTTTCGGTGCGTCCATAAATGAGGTTCCCGAGTATCGTTCACCCACTCTCGAACTCTTCTTCATCGTATAAGAAAAGAATTCCCCTTCACTGAGCCGAAACATTTAAAATTTTATTTTCTTATTTGTCTCATAAACAAGTCATATGCCCACTTTTATAGATTTTATTTTTTCAAATTATGTAATTACAATTTCTCTTTAACAATGTTACTTCATATAAATATAATACCTATCAGGTTAATAATTGTTGTATGTAAGATGTAAGTAACACCGGAAAAAGAAAAAAAAAAAAAGAAGGTGATGTAAATATAAAAGTAAAGAGATTGTAGAACATACATATAAACCAGAGTAAAACATTAACTTGAACCGATTTCCTTTTCATCGTTGTTCGTCTGATTGTTTGTCTGCGTTCATCCCCAAGAAGTCTTATTCAAATCAAGTCTGCCGGTTGAAGGAGCAAACATTAATTTCGTATTCCAATTTTAAATCACGTGTAAGATAAACGCGATTGCTCGAACGGGGCGGTCCCGTGTGGAACACAGACTGAAATATTGTGAGTTTCTGGCCGAAAACAGATTAATAAAATAAGCAATGAATTGAGGAGATGTTATCAATACGTCGCCTTCTCCCCTGTCATGTTAACGTGCTCCTTCGATGCTCAATTGAACTGCGCCTTGCACAACGGGGAGCGGAAATCGTTCAGAAATATAGAGGGTTACTTCCACTATTGGGAAGATGTTGTTTATGTCAACGAATTGCACAAAATTACTTATTTTTCACTCTCTTATTTTTTGTTTTACTCATCAATTGAAACCTACGTACATTTTTTTTGTTTTGTTTTGTTTTGTTTATGGAATTTTATTTTTCTCATTACAATACTAAGTATTCGTATTTAACACTGCTTGTTAAACCATAAGTGATTGTTGACTGATTTAAATTTTAATAACACTTTTCTGTACATCACAGCTAATTTTACTTTACTAGCATTACGAATTAAATTAATTGAATATGCTGTTGGCTCAAGTTGAAACATTTTGAATAATGAATTTATTAAATAAAGCACTCGGTAATTTTGTTTCAAATATTATATATAATATTCGTATTTAACATATATTTTCTACATTGTTCAAAAACAGTCTTTACTAATTAAAAAATTACTGTTTATTTTGATATTATCACTTTAACAGCTATTTAGAAATTTTTTGCTTTGTAATAGTAATTATTATAGTTAAACATCTGCATGCATTAATAGTCAAAATATTTTATTTTGTGATATATTTCACTAAATAAAGGTAAAATTGTAAATATTATTACTATTTTTTTAAATAAAACGGCTGAACAAATATTATGAAAAATGCAAAATCTCGAATTTTGTATGAAGAAATATTTTTATAGATGAAAATAGATAGACTCTCACTTCTAGACTATTACTAAAAAAATTTTCAATAATCAATCACTTTCATTTGAAACTGCGGAAAAAGTTATTTCGAGGCGCCCTATATATAATAAGATTAAGCTCAGCTTAAATTAAATTTAATAAAATAATATTTCACACTTTAACTGCAATATAAGAACAATTTAGTTTTAGAAATATATATTTGTTGTGTTTAAAATTAAGTTTTTCATAAAGAATGTTTTGTTTAATAATTTAATAATTAGTTATTTTTTTTTAAACACTTACATATATAATTATTTAAAGAACTTTAATTAAATTTGTTCATACATTCACAGTGAAATTAAGCAAAATTGAGTATTAAATTTTGATTGTTCTGTGAATTTTGCCGCCTGAGGCCCGGTCCTCATGGGACTAAGCCTAAATCCATCACTGTAAATTTGCTATTATCATTAAAGATTTTAGATTACTTATATTTTTTCTTCGTGGAACTTTATTTTTTTTTTGGATAGAGAAAAGAGACAAAATTTGAAAAAAAAAATAATTAAACTCTTTATTTAAATAAATTAGTTGCCTTTATTTATACAATTTTCGGAAATATTTAAAGATTAATGTAAAAATTTTGGTGCAACTGTAGAAATAGAATAAACAATTAAATACTATTTTCTTTAAATAAGATTTAAATTGGTTTACCATCAATGAATCATAAATTAAAAACAATTTAATTTTCCTTATTATATTTTAATATAACTTTAACAGATAGGAATACGTAACATTTTAATATTTTACTTCGAATCAAAACAAGATTATATAAATGGATTTAAATATATATCTTATTAAAGGAAATATGAATATAATCAAAACAAATATTTAATTAATAAAATAATTTATTATGTATACTCATATATAAGGTGTATTAGAACCGTATTTGACAGTTTTTTAAGTTGGTAGTTGGTGTGAAGTGAAGGGTAAAGAGGGATATGATCGTTGGCATGAATTATGGTTATGATGTCGTGGATATGGATATCAGTGTGTGATATGTACGCACTTGAAGCCGACCGTGCGACCGGGCAATATACTTTTATTGGAAGATTCTAGTCAAGAAAACTTGCTATAGGGATATGCGTTGTGGCGTTCACACCACTCAATATTTACAGAAATGGGAGTATCCTACAATCACAGATCCATATATTATATTTACGCTCTTTTTTGCTGATTCACTGTGCATACCCGGTATATCTTATTTAAACGCATCGAATTATATAAATATCCCCCTATTTATTTGAATATTTATCTTTAGGTGCGTCACTATCACATCTAAATAGATTTTCTACTAATATTATCTATCTTTTATCATATTTCGTACTGATTGAAAATATTTACAAATTAATGCATGCGTTAGTATATTTTCTTCAACATAAGTTTATTCCTGATATATTTTGTTTTGACAAAAATACTTCGTTACTACAGATAAAACGGTAAATATTTATTAGTAAAAGTTTATTTTATTTATATATTATGTAATAATGAGTTAGAATAACATATTTGTTGAAAGATTGAAATAAACAAAGACTTATATTATTGTGATATGATTGTCTGCTTGTAGAGACATGCAATTCAATAAACAATACAGAATAGAATATGCTAATATGAATGTGTGTCTATATATAAAGTTCATAGAGCAGTATATAAAATAAAGGAAATTGCATTGTTGCATCGTTTTCTATATGTACACGAAAACATCACCTTGGCATCATAGAATAGTATAACGGTGGCGATGGCGTCATACTAGGCCGTCGCGACGCGTGGTGCCGCATAATCAAATGAGATCGAGGCCGGTTGGGATGCATTCGGACAATAGGTTTAGCGATGCTCGCACGTCCATTTTACTGAGTGGTAACACAATGGTTATACGTGTTCATACGTTCCGCAAAGAGAATAATATGCGAATAACTTAGCATACGTATCGAGTTCGCGGCTGGCTGTCCGTACTATGATAAGGTGCCGCCGCTCACCACTGCCAAGCTAGGTAAACACGACGCTACCACGTGAACGTACATTGTACTCGATGCTCATAGTTCGTCCTGTCCCCGTAACCACCACTTACCACCGACGCCTACATGCATACATACATATATATTCTATATAACGGAATACATGCAANAATTTGTTTTTCTTTATAATATTAAATATATTTGAATGAAGTTACGTTATTTGTGTTGTCCATGGGTGGTATATAATTAAATGTAAACATGTTAAAACTAGTTAAGAAGTATAGACATAGCAAGCCTAGTGACATTCACTTGTGTTCATATGTTAACTAGTCTGCATCCGGTAATTAACACATGATATCTGTAGTATTATTATATGAAGGCACAATCGTGAATGAACAAGCATGTTTTTATATCCGCTTTTACACTTTAAAATGTTATTAGTAATTTATTTATTTATCTCTACCTAGAAGATAAACAAATATATTGTTTCTTTTGAATATATCTTGAAAATTATTTACAGTTGATTTGGAGAATGCTACAGCAGATGACACCGTTGTGACTGCCGTGTCAGCCAGCGTAGGATCTCCAATGAGTCCAGATACAAACCACAACAATCATCAACTCCCAGATCAGAATCCGAGCCCAAAAGAAATACACCAAAAATTATTAAACGGTTGCCATAAAGAAGCCGTTGTCCCTGAACAAGTTGTAAACGGTGCAAATGGACTTAGTTTACAAGGACTTTTAACAATGCAAGTGATGAAAAGTGGTGGTGTTGCTGAAGAAGAGCCTAAAGACTTGGTTTCAGCCAAAGCGGCTGTTGGTGAACTTCAAGAAGAGGAACAGAAAATTCAAGAATATTTGCAGAGAAGTGACACCGCTGTTATTTTTCCAGAGCCGGTTGGACAGAACATCAGCGGTAAGTCTTTTTATTTACAATTATTACCTTAAATTTACATCTTTATTAATATAAGAATACACAATATAAAAAAATTCTATATAATTAAATTTAATTTATGACTTAATCGATATCAGAACTAAACAAATTTAAAACACAATACAAGATATTAAGTTAAATATATTTTTGACATATGTTTGAAACAAAATTGTGCTATGTATTGATGTAGATATAAGTATAAGATGATTCAAAAAATCAATAAATAAGTTTGATCATATAATCAAATATGAATATATTTGATATTAATAGATATTTGAAAGAAAATAAAATACAACGGTTATAATCGGATAATTATTAATTGTAAGGTTTAAGATTTTCATTATATTTAATATTATTAATTAAATCATATTTTTATTTTCGAGTTTATTCGAGTTTATTGATTTAATTGCAATTAATAAAATGTAATAAATTTAAATAGTAAATCTTTACCATAATTGTCTGGTAACATGTAACTTTATCTTTTCTACATGATAATGAAGTGGTTTCAAGTTCACTTAGATTACAAGCAAACCGCATAAAATCAACAACGAACCATGCCTGAGTATAATATGCAATATTACAACATGTGTTAGTAAAGTGCATCTCTACACCTCCTTGCTACAGTTTTGTTCAATGTCGGTAGTTGGTCCCATAAGAGAATAATCGCACGGTCAAACATCTCATAACGTAATATAATGACAGTGTTTCGTCGCAATTATAGTGTCCCCGAGTGACCACTAGGCGACTTAATTTATATCTGGTTTTAATGAAGCGAACCGTCTCTTACGGTTATCGTAACACGCAACCGCTGCTTGTACTACACTGGTTCCAAGTTGCATGTTTCACGTTCGGAGGATGAGGCCGAGGAATTCGCTGGACAAGTATTTCAGATGTTTTTCGGTACATTACAGAGGACCTGAACTTGAATTCCTAAACTTTATAGACGTTGAGAAGATGTTTAAAGCAAGCTTCATTGTAAGAAACATCTAATTTATAAATGCCTAAGAAACTTTTACATTTACTAAAAATAAACTACGTTTATTTAAAAAAATATCTTTCAGTAGTCGTCGCCACGAAAGAATGTAATTGTGTAATCATTTTACATTTATGTTACCACTCCGCGTTCTCAAACGTTTTATTTGTTTCGAAGAACTATTGTTGCTAGATACACGAACCATTTGTAAACAAGTAACCAATTTAAACAAAATCTGCATACACTATATACATAATTTTTCGAATAAAGTTGCGACGTACTTCACATTATTGAGAAGTATAATAACTACACATTAAGAAGATAAGGAAGATATTGTAGAAGTAAAAGATCTGCTTATTATTATGTAATTATATTGATCCGTGGCGACAACTTTAAATATATTTGTTTCATTAGCAAACTTAAAAATATATTTCATGTTTATAAAATAGAAAAACAATTAAATCACAAATAAAATATAAAAAGCTGTCAGCACTCTAAATGTAGATATTACAAATGAGAAATTACTGTTGGTTTTTGCTTAGCACATTTGGAGACGCGAAAATATCGTCCAACTTCAAATAGGAGAATGGATAGCGTTAATGTTGGAAGTAAAACGTTCGTAAGACGTGTGCGGTGTCGTGGTGTCGGTACGTTTGGCATTGCGCCGCGGTCTCCATCAGTGCTTTAATGCACCAATGAGTTACGTGACTTCTTCGTTACCGCGATTCTAACTGTAGAGAAATCATTCATAAAATATAATTTAAACTAATCATCTTTATTTATGAAACTCAATAAAAATAATTTTATAGAAACTTCTTTCTAAAAATGATAAACAGTATAGAAGAAACATGTCTTGTGTTGGTAAACAAGTAGCGCAATGAAGAATCGAATGATGCTAGAAGAGGATGTTTTAAAACGACGCGTTTCCTGATGCCGTCCAATTTGGCCGGTCAATTTACGATTCGACGTCCCGTCTAGTCGGAATATTTTAACAACAAAACAGACATAATTACGCGTGTTCGCCAATAAAACGTCAGATGTCCGGGTGGGCGTGTTTAATACGCAAGAAAACGAACGGACACGAGAATAAGTCGCAGGAATGGGAATGCGTTGAATAGCCCATGTTTTCCATAAATTAGTCTGTTCTGTATATGCGAACCACTCTATGGCAGCGCCTACTACTACTAAACATTAGATTTGACAAACGGCAATGTGTTTGGTTGAAATCCAGCAACGCAACAATATAAAACTTATGCTTCATGAGCCGAGCCGAACTGAGCACTGAGCAGACGATATTCACTGTATTCACACAAAATTTCTAACCACTTCATTTTATGATACACGTTTGTTTATATCTCCACAGCCAACAATACCTTTATATGCTTTTACGGTTTCTCTTAACGGATTTTCATAACGCCATTTTCCTTTTTCGGTCACCACTCATTTAACCAGTTTGTCTGTATTGCTTATTTTTTCTTATTTATTATCTCTCTTCATAAAATTTATATATTTACGTTCAATGTATATATTAATTTTTATTGTTCCGTATTATAAATGAACTTGTCTAGTGCTGTAAGTGTCAACAACGTTATCTTATGTAGTTGGCTCGTAGTGCTTTAATAACGGCAGCCAATCATTGCAAATGGGTAAAACCATTTAGCATATATCCGTACTTGCCAAACACGCAAGAAATCACTTGAATAGAAACGGATAAGACAAAACAAAGTATTTTAATGCACATTTACAAAATCAAAATTATTTAAATAAATTATATCAAAAAAATGAAAAAACAATCGTAGTGACCCCATGAAATGATTTTTGAGTGCGAATGTTCTAAATTTAATTGTATTAGACATAGTAGGCAAAGTTGTACATAGTTGTAGTTGTAAGATCCATCCCTAAAACAGTACGAGTTAGGAATTGTAGTAACTCATAGTGTTGTAGTATGTTGATAAGGTGAAGTAAGTGAGGAGTTGGGGATTATTTATCGCCGTTCGTCTTAACGCGTTTCCAAACAAATGTAATGCGACCTCCTCCGCCTGGTGGGTCCATGTAACAAACAGCACGTAAGTTATTTCCGGCGTGGGCCAAAGTTCTGGCCGCGCAGTAATATGGCTGCAGGAGGAATTCTTGGCGAATGTCTTGCGGACGCCCGGGGTCCCGAAGGTCTGCGGTCGCGCGACTACATCCATTCCGTTTCATGAATACACTCGTACCGTTACAACTTCGTAACAAGTACGTGAAACCGGCCGTCCCCCAGCCACCCTTGTCCGCACGATAGAACTTAAGTCCGGGTACTGCTACTGCTGTTGTTACTCTTCTCTTTCCGCAACTCGCAACAACTCGCCTACTCTTACTTCTGCTTCTGTTTCTGCTCTTCTCTTCTCGCAATCTTATTTAGTATATATGTATGTTGGATGCCCGTTTGTTTCTTCTCCCATACACACATATATCTACCCTTCTTGCTATTCACTTACACATATATACAAATATGTATAAGCCCTTTCTCAACGGGGCCACTAATGATATATTACCGAATACCTACTTATGTTTGCATAAAACAAATATTTCACTAAATATATCTTCTATATTTATTTCATTTTCATAATATCTTTTATAAATATAAATATTAATTTAATTATATCCCAAAAAATGTTACATTTAAAATTCTAAATAAATTCTGCTGCATTTATAAAAATGTTATTTTAGAAAACAAGAAATAGTAAGTATTTGATAGTTTTATTAAAAGTTGACCATGTTATAAAATGAAACAAATTACAATTAGAAGTGTTTCTTAATGGTGTTAAGAAAGTGAAATATATTTTGCGTGAATTCCTTTGTAAGTGTATATATGTACGTATGTAGAGTTGATGTGAATTGTCCGAGAACTAAACTAACATAACATTTGCGAAGGTTGGTACGGTATGGTACCGCTGTCTTCATACTTGAACAGTGCGAGAATGGTGTAAGTATAGTCCATTGCTTGGCTACTAGTTCGTTGCGAAATGCCTTTCGGTAAGCGTCCGAGGCCGAGTGCCGTAGCCGGGTGCTGGCAGGCAAGGCAGCTTTGAAAGTTTATGTGGTTGACCCTCGTCGACTTGGTGAGTGCGCGCCCAACTCTACTTCACTCCACTCCACCCCAACTCGTCTTTGAATCGCGACGTAATGTTCCTCCACACATAAGTTGCACACAGCAATGCAACCCCTTCCGCTTCGCACGCCGTCGTCTTACTTGGAAATTAAACGCCCGAGGAATTCGAGCCCGGACCGTCTAATTTCCTTCTTGCGCTGGACCTAAGTTACAGAAGCGAATTCTTGTAGGTACCCCGCCGTACCGTACTATACCGTGCCTTACGGTACGTATACTGTACTGGACGCCGCGCAGATTAATGTGCGCTCATCCGAGATGCCGGGAGACATGTCTTGCACATGCCCACCCTACGCCATCATTGTGCCTTTACAATTTAATTACGTCCGAGTCGCAAGACGACCATGCCGCACGCTTTATGTTACAATAGGCAGAGACGGCATAGCTTCTTACTACTGCAAATATCAACTTCATGGATTTTTCTCGACACTATACACTCTACTATTAAATACAATGTATACTCACAATTAACTTGTCTTATTTTAATATCAATATAATTTTCATTATAATTTAAAATTTAATAGTGAATTTTTTTTTTCTTAAGAAATGATTAAATAAAATAAGTTTTTTTTTATTTATATTAATTTTTTACAAAATGTATTTATGGTTAAATTAAAAATGCTAATCATCAATTAAATTATAATCGATAATTTATAATTGAATTGAATAAAATTAATATAATTAAGAGTATTTAATATGATTGCTATTTATCAGCCGGTCCTGCATTTGCCTTCTCTTTGCTTGCTTCACACAAATAGAAGCGACTTTAGAGACCGGTCAGAGCTGGTCAGCAGGTGCTTTGTGCGTTTGAGAGGCTAACATCTAGCAAACTCTGAACACGTTTATTAATTATATTGATCGACGACGGCGTCGACGGTAATTGGAGGCGGTATAGTTTGCCGTGCCGTAGAGAAGTTGTGTTGCACTTAAACGTAATTTACGAGAGGCACCGAGCCGCTCCGCGGATCCCGGTGATAATAAAAAGCTGCGCGTAATCCAGCCCGTAGTACATTTAAAGCGGGGCACTTTTCTTAAGCTGATTATGAGTGTAAATTGAGCTAAGTCTGCATTATTTATGGTGCTTACATGTAGTGCTTGCTTCCGTTAACCTGATGCCTAACTTTGCACTGAAAACTTTAAAAATTTTAAGTAATGAAGCCGGGGACGAGGACTCGGTCGCATTTTATATCGTCGTAACTTTGTAATAGACGTTGAATATTTTATGCACGTAAAAAAGTATTAAATTGCGTGTCATATACCTTTACCCCTCAATTGTTTTACAACTTATTCGGAACTTGTGCGATTCATTTTAAAACTTAATATCATTCTCATTTCTTCTAAACACAACTTGATGCTGTTCACTATGATGATGAAATTAATGGACCGAATACAGACATTTCTGCCATTCAACTTTTTAGCTTGCTTACCCTCCGTAGATTTAAAATTGTATCACTTTATAACGTTATTTAATATTGAAACAAATCAAAAGAATAAATCTGTATATTTAGATGTAGAAAAAAAGTTTACAATAAAAATGATATATAAGTAAATTTGTATGGTACGTACCAATATAGTGGCGTAGTACTCGTTATTACAACATGTAGTTAAGTGTCAGAGAGAATTGTGGTTGAAAAGTAAGTCGGGGTGCGCAGAGGAATACAAGCGCTTGGTTGTCATCGCATAGCATAAAAATGTAAAAGCATGTTGATATTGTGGAAGCGAGCGCAAAAAACTGAATTACGAGCACAAAGAGAGTGGAGCGAACACAGATCACACTCAGGCCGTAAGTGGGCGATATTAAAAGCGTTAAGTAGTTGGCGAGTTGAAAAATGCTCTGTCCGTGATCACACCGGCTCTTAATTTGTGTAAAAAGTTTGGTCGCTTTTTTACAAACGTTCACCGGGAAGATGCACAGTCGCTTCGTTATTGCCGGAAGCGCAATTTCGACATTATCATCACTTGTCAAACTGCCGCCGCCGAGCAAATATATAATAATTTTTCTTTTGCGGTGCTAGCATTTCGTATCAGCAATAGGAGAATTGCCTTAGGGATATGATTGCGCGCATCTTAAACCATGTCGTACCTATTCTGTGTGCAATTCTGCACTGCATGTGTCATTTGCGTCGTCTGAACGCCCGCAGGAAGCGGTAATGTTCGGTATCGAAAGACTGCTACCGTTCACTTCCATAGTTGTCGTACTGAAGTTCTTTCTTACTCTCAACATCATCAACATCATCATCATCATCATTCTGCTTTAAGGTTCATTTATCCGCGCGCGCGAGTTTGCCCCACCTCCTAGCAGTACGAAGCGAACGCCTCGCGTCACAGGCCGCGCCCCGCTTCCTGTTTTCATTTCCCCGCGTACGACTTCTTCCGGGAGTTGTCACTCAGAATTTTTACAAGTCATGGACTTTTATAATCCACCATAAACATATCAGTTTCGTTTTACATATAAAAGGTTGGCTTGTCGGATTGTCTCCGGACCGGGGACCGGGGACGCTTATAAGCGTAACGGCAGCACGCGCTTTACGACAAAACGACAAAGCGTGTGTGAGCGCTACGTCGTCATATAAAATCAAGTGTCCCATGCAAGGACGCCGTTTGTTGCCCTTCGACGCGCGATCCTCAAATCACAGCATTGATTCTATATATTCATAGACAAACTCATAATGCCTATCCATAATATATATTTTTTTATAATACTTTATTAGTATGAATACTTTTTTGTTTGTTTTGATAGTATATTTCTTTCTTTAGTATGTATACATAATTTATTTTAAAAATATTTCATTTCAAAAAAATATTACAATATGTAGATAATAGTTTTTGAATTGTATTTTAAATAATTTGAGTGGTATAGGAAATATATTGTATTGTGCCATTGTAGAAACAAAGTGTTATGCAGAATTATTTTTGATGTATCGTAGCCATGGTCAGTGATTCGTGCGCGTAAAGCTTGTACCCGTGCGTGCTTGTATCCGCCGAGGTGCTGTCGTGTTTCGTGAAAGGAAACCATTTTGAAGCAAACTGTCAGGCGAGCGGAGACAAATGAGCGAAACTTCCGCGTGTGCTTACATAAACAAGCGCGGGGCCGTAAAAAGATGAAGAGTCAGAGCGGCGGGCACGTCAGATCACGGACAAAGTGTTCACCGTACCAACAACTCGGTAACGTTACATGAGTCAAGTAATGATTCGTACACGGCCGACATGAATTATTCAATGGCCCCGCGTCGCTTTCTGGCATAACGTGGCATGGGGCGGCGCACCCCTTCATCTTCTCTTGGATATGTCGTTGAGCTGCGCTCTGTTCGTCGT
Source organism: Pogonus chalceus (assembly GCA_002278615.1). NCBI lineage: Eukaryota > Metazoa > Arthropoda > Insecta > Coleoptera > Carabidae > Pogonus > Pogonus chalceus. The sequence goes on along the minus strand of CM008233.1, from coordinate 2,125,052 downwards.
TCTTAAGGTGCGCACCCCATTGTCACCCAGGACGTGTCATTAAATAACGTTAGCTTGTTTACCGCGCACAAAGCTTTTTGCTCTTGCAACTCGCTACAACACTCACTCAACTGACTGAGCGATCGCTATACCATAGCATACTACAAGTAAGAGGAGCGTCGTCGTCGCCACGTCGACCGCCGGTCTCCGACGATAAATCGTGCACGGTGCAAAAAGCCGGCTCGCTCCTGTCCTGTATATTTGTATTTACGGTAGGGTGCACGCCACCGTAACGCCGTAACAAATAGCTAATGAAAATGTTTCTGAGGGCTTTCCTGAATGCGACCAAGACCTAACAAAGCTGCAGTCATCGGACATACATTACTAAAGTACCGACTCAGCTCACTAGCAACTAACACTTAATCATTACAATAATCTATTTTTTATATATATTCTTTTTCAGTTTATATAAAATTGATTATTAATAACTATATTAAATATTTAATGTATTTTTTTTTTACATTATTTGAAAAAATATATTTTTTAAATAGAATAAGTTAGTTGTGAACGAACCTTTAACATTTTGGAAAGGAATATTGGTAAGTGAGTGAGTCGTTTTGCGTTGGCGTTATAAGAGTGGCATTGTGGTGAGGGTTGCTGAGGAGTGGTAGGCAGGGAATGATGTCCGGACGGAAGGAAGGAATTGCCGGTGTCACCGGGACCAAGAGAAATGACCAGGCCGAAAGAAACAGTAGAGTGAGCGCAGGTAAAACGCTGCCAAGTCTGTGAATTGCAGCCATTACTCTCCATCTCGTCCGGTTTATCATGGGTCGACTGCGACAACGCGGATCAGGGGCAGAGAAATGTGAGACGCGCTGTGGCCCTAAATGAAGAGTTATGGTTTCGAATCAGCGAGCCAAAGAGGATGCTAAGTGGGCGCACAGACTTGACTGATTGAAACGGTGATGACATGCAGTACGTTTACTTTACTTCGAGCCAGATTCTTTAATAACACAAAAAACAATATAAATTTATTTATTTGTTACTTGCAATAAAATGTAATCTTATTTTGTTTACAAATAATATAATACAAATATACATGGAAATACAAGAATATTGCATAATATAATATATTTCTACATTTACGAATAGCTAGTACATTTATTGATTGAATATAATTGAAGTTAGTAAGTTTATAACATCAACTTACAGAATCACATGAATCTGAAGAGTCGTAAGATGTCGCACGACACTCAAATAGATGTATGTGAATTCACAGGAAATGAGCAATCTGAGTTTACGGCTGACGGACGCGTGCCTCCTCCGTACGTGGTGTTAGGTGTTCTCAATGCACGCGCACACTTAATAAACGACTTCCTTGTTCTCGACTTGTCTCGTCTCGGCCACGCAATCACGACACATCAATAATTAACACTTTACTGCAACTTCATCTTGACCGGAAGGAAATGTTTCCTTTCATATATCTCTATCATGTTTTATTCTATTAATGTTGTTATTTTATTTAAATCAAATCATCTCCAAGTTGTTTTATTATTATTCTTGTAGAAATTGGATTATTATAGTTGAATTTCAACTAAATAGATATCAATGACTGTTATTGTCAGGTAATAAAAACATCCTGTGAATAAAATGTCAACAGAGGGTGGTTTGGAAAACGAACAGTATAATATAATTGAATAATATTTAGTTTAAAAGTAATAAATATAAGATTTCAAAGAGAATGGTGCGATATAAACAGAAGATGGCGAATTTTCTGCCCACTCTCGTGCACGATGCTAATCTAATTATTCCGACTGCTCGTGTTTACTATGATCCGCACGCGGGTGGATAGCATTGAAGTGCAGTGGGTTCGGTTCTGTTCGGTGAGGCATATACGTCGACGGCTATACACAGCACGGTATATATCCCGGTATAGGAAACGCAAGTCCAGCAGCTAGCAGCCGGTAGATTTAATTTCTGAGCTGAGCTGCTTTTCATAACTTCAATCGTCTTTTGCTTTTAATGTTTTTAAGCGCGGAAAAGTGAATTTATCAAGCGCACACCGGCCGAGCGAGCAATAACAGAACGGTTCCGCTCCGAGAAGGTTTTGAATCGGAATTTATAAGCAGAATTAATTAGACTAAAAACCACTGCAGCCTTCTCTGCTCGTCTCGTGCACCGAGCTGCCGTTTTAATTTACAAAAGCCAAACTTAATTCTTGTTCCGACTAAAGGAATAAAGAGAAATGGAAAGGAAAATTAAAAGCGATTCAGCCGGCGCTTTGATTCGGTTCAGCCTCTCCGTTGAGCGCGCAAATCCTTATTCTTCATGCAGAAAGCCACCGCGGCGCGCTTTCCACGGAAAGTCACCTATCGCCATCACCACTGCACATCCCGATTCAACCACCACTGACTTTAACTCACTCAACCCCGTCCCGCGCACTCTAAATATTCATGAGCGTCACGTTGTACGACTGTTTTAATGCCACTTGACTCGCGCCCAGCCTTCTTCTACAATAACAAATTCGAATCTTTACCGCTAAAACTAATACTTATTCTCTAATACGAATTTATATCTCACTTCCTTTTTAAAATCATTTCTTTACTTCAATATATTATTATATTTATTATCGAGTTTTTGAAACCACAAAATCTATCAATCGTCATTAATACTAAAGCAATGAAAAGCTCAAGTAACCACCCTGAAGCAGGAATTGAAGTTTAGAGCAAGTAGCGACAAGTTGAGTATTCATCTATATGTTTGCGATACTAGCCAATGAATGGCTGAATGTGTGTATGTGTTTTAAGTGTATATCTAATGTGCATCGGAGTTAGAGTTGAAGCTGTTATTGCTTGTGTATTGGCTTAACTCGGTTTCGGATTTGGTCCGTTGTAATCCCGTACCGTAACTTTGCTAAGTGTACACACATGCATCGTAGGTGGCGTCCGAGCAACCGCCGAACTTTGACCACCACCAACCGGGAACGTCTCGTTCAGGAATTAATTCGGGAGGATTCAAACAGGATTACCGGAACTCAGGTGTGGTTATCGAGAGTACGGAACTCTCAACCAATGTTGTTAACTTCTAACTCTATAATAACGATTTCCGTAGCTTGCTAACTTTACCGCACTATTGCTCGTTGTACTGTTCCTTTGTACTTCAACGATAGATTTACGTCATGCTATTTTATTTTACTTCTAATCAATATTCAATAACAAATGTTAATTTCAATAAATTCTTCAAATAAAAGAACTGATATACTGAGTAAGGTAATTTAATATATTACCTTATTTTCAAAGCAGTTTTTTTTGTTTTATAAATTCATATATATGACAAGATCTTTCTCATACTGTCGTTTATCTTTCGATGTGTAAAACAAGGGTGATTGTTGCTCAGTTCGTGCATCCTGCTGCACGTTACTCAAATAAAACGATTAGAATAGATTTCAAATTAAATGGAGCATGTGATAATGTCGGCATAACTCATATTTACTGTTTTTATACGTCGTGGGGGCCTCAGCGTCAGCTCGTACACCCCGGTTCTCGGTCAACAACGCTTATTCTACTTCGATCTACGTTTTACGTTTCGACCCTCTTACGCTTGTGTGATCTTCCGCTCTTTGCTCGTATCCAACTTCTTATGTGATGACGCGTCTAACCCTGATGCATTACTGACAACCTTGTACATTCGATTCACTTTTTAGATTTATCGTTCCGCTATTCATACTTTATAACAACCACAAAAAATTCCTCTAAAATGTTTCAAATTTCAAATAATTTGATTATATTGTAAGTGGGGTTACAAAAGATAAATTATGGATTTTGGATTCGTAACTATTTTATAATGAAGATAAATTACTATTAATATAAATTTAATAGATATCAAATCATATATTATACAAAGATTTCTCTAAATTACTTAGTAAATTTTATTCTTAGCGCTTTTTACTCTTTGTGAAAATTAATTCAATAAATTTAAATGATTTTATTTTATATATAAATTTGTATTAATTTGTTAATAATTTTAATTGTAATATATGGTATCTTAAACTTTGAAAATATTGTAAGAAATAAAATGTTGTGTATATTTTGGAATGGTATCAGCAAAGAAAACAGAATGTCCAGCACGCAACGTTATCAGTAAAATGTATGTTGCGACATGACATCGTTTACGCAAAGGCCAATATCGTTATGGACGAAAGCCGAAGTTGAAGCCGACGAAACCGTAGCGTTTGACTCCAGTTGCGTGTTGCGTCAATTCGGCCTGTCGCAAAAACGCGAACGATCAAGCCATATGATAATTTAAGGGCACGCGAGCGTACTCCGAGTTCTTACGCGTAAATGTGACTTTCAATTTAGCCGGCAGCGCGGGATTATCTTGGCGTCGCCAGTCTCGGCGTCCCGACGCCGGCCGGCACCCGCTCGCGAGGCGTCGATCTCCTTCTACCTCCCCTCTTCTATATAACGTACTGTGCCACAGCCTCCTTGGCGAAACGTGCTCGGATTTGGAAATATTTGTATAATTCTGCCCTGATTATCAGCCCTGCTTAATTCTGTGTGTTTTGCCGAGAGCGAACCGATGAAATACGGTGTGCCCTCCGAACAGGACGAATTCATAGCTTTTTTTTTGTTTCTGTTTCCTATGCGTACAGCACAGTGTTGGACATCTTCATTCGTTTGCTGAATAAAAATTAATAAACCTATTTGTAAAACCTACTTACACCACATTTGTAGTATCTATTCTAATACTTAATCCTTATTTTCATCTCTAATACACAACTGGTGATTTTCTTATTAGCTTCATGAATACATATTGTTTTTCTTTTTCTTACTTAACATATAAATATTTTGTTATTTTAATACTTCAGTGACCTTAATCTTCAACTTAAACGCCTAAATAAATTTTCAAAAATTTTTTTTATTATTAAAAATATAAGAAACAAAAATAATCAATTACAATAAATATAATTTTTATTGAAGTGTAAAATAATCCTTTATAAAATTAAAAAATGGTACAACTAGTAATAGATTTGATTAAAATACCGCTTCATCTTCTTAGCAGTAGTTATTCTTTCCTCCTGATTAACTATTATAGTGAATATCAATTACTAGAGCGCGTTGGCATCGGTGGGTGAATAGAATTCCAATTTCCATAGTTTGATGATCGGAAAGAAGGGTTTCACAAGCAGCCGAATGAAATATGTTTACGGCGGCATTCGTAAATCATTACGGAAAGTTTCCGTGGAAAAAAAAAAAATAACGCCGCGTTGCCGTGCTCGAAACCCGCGACCCGCGACCCGGCCTAGCGTTCTTCTATTAATTCTTCCGTGAATCGAGGAAGATTTAAATTGTAGCCGGTGCTCAAGCGCTCCCATCTTCCGATTGGTTTTCAATGGCTCCCTCGAAACGGACGAGTCTGAAAATGGAAAGTGCTTTACAATGATTTAACGATTTTAAATGGGGCATTACTTTTATTTTTTACGGTTCCGAATTACCGGAAAGTGTTTTATTTTCAATAATAAAAACAGTCCATCATCTTTTATGTTATGCCACTCAAATAGTGAATTGTTTTTCTGCTAGAGAAATGATTCTATTATAGGTGTGCCAGCTACTTTTTTCCTTTTTTTCATCACGCTGTTTTTAGAATAACTCAATAAGACTTAATTGTTTTTGAACACAAATACAAAAAAATAACATTGTTGAATGTATAAATCGTAATATTTTAAGAATCTGTTCCCTACGCTATGAATGAACACATAAAGTTCATAACTCCATGTAAAATTATCGGCATTGTCATCAGCATCTTCGTTAGAACACGGTACACGTGAGATATTAATATTCGGTAATAAAATGTGTCGGAGAAACGTAAAGCAAGTACTAATTTAAGTTGACAGCATAAACACCTTGATGGCACTCTCCTTGGTTGCTTTGAATCCTTTGCCGGCAATCTAATTTAAATCTTAATTAAAGATTTAATCCAAGGTATTTGATAAAATATTATCGTTTTTACCAGAAATTATGCATAGTGTCATTAATTACGCGAGTGTCGTTGACGGCATAACACCTTATAATACCGTTTTAAGTACCGGAGTGCTGTCTGATGGCGCGACGTATCAAAACGCCTACTACGTTTACATTTTCTACACCCACGGCATACGTTTTATATTATAAAATAACTATTTATTTTAAATAACATCTTGGAGATATTTTATTATTACTATCTCATGAATTATTAATATTTAAATTAAAGAAAACTTCCAATCAGTTTTTCATTAAATTTATGATAAAGTTTTACAATTGCAATTGTTTTCATAGCACATACTATTTATTTATTTTGATTTTAATGATCTTCAGATAATACTTTCAAAATCTACTTTAGCATTAAATATAACAATTCACTCTAAATGAAAATAGTTAAAAACTTAGTAAATTTAATATTTAGCTTAACAGTTTGAAGCTAAATATAAGATAACACCAATTTTGAAGTTATAAATTAATAATTCAACTTTAGTCTTATTTATAATAATTTAATTAATAAAAAATATATAAAATTTGTTTATTGCTTACTAAATGTAATTTTAATTTAAATTTTTTTTATGAAATTGTTAAAATACAGTTCTAAACAATCATTTAAGTAACATATTCGAATATTGCCATTATATACAGAATTTTTTCTTATAAGTATATAAAATGTAGATAATAATCGCATGAAAAATGCTTCGTAAACGTAGTAGACCTCCAAGTAAGAACATTAGACAAGCGACAGTGCTATAGTGGAGCTGCTATTCGCGAGTCATTAGCATGCACCTCGCGGTCGCTCATAATCATAATCGTAATAATATCTGCACCGGCGAGTGTTGACTCCGACACGGCGCCATCCAGAATGTCATCGTCATATGCGGGCGGCGCACATTCCTGCATCTCCTGTTTCTCTACTTCTGCTTTCTGCTTGCTATATTATATTGTTGAAGAGGTAACACACATATGTATAAACATACCTACACATACATAATTATGTTTATTTCTTGTTATTATCACTAAAAATAACTAAAATAAATTATTTCCATCTCACCTACTTTAAAAAATGTTTATAAATCTCTGATTTATTTACATGTATATATTATAATATCAGGTACAAATCTTGTAGTACAATTCCCTCCCTCATTTATCTTAAAATACGCGTAAGTTCGTTCTAAAATCGTACCTAGCAACTATATAACAACACCCAAAACACATAGAGACAAGGAAAGCATGGGACAAGTAGAATGAACGAGCGGTTTGTTTAATTTAGCAATCCCCGTTGCCCTTCTAAGCGCCGGTGTTTGCCAAGTGTTGAGAGAACGTCGGTACAGTATTCCCCTTTCTCTTCTATTTGGAAAGTATAACAGAGTATATGGAATATACGCGAATGCGACTATATAGTGGATGATGATGGCTGGTGGGCGCTTCGCCAGAGTACGCTCTTGTAACCTGTAGACATGCGGTCTGTAGATACTCGTACGTGTAACTTGTCAAATGCTGTTTGCAAACGTGTTCTAGTGCCTTACGTGAAGTGCTTCCAATGCCGATATGCCCCGTAATTACTGTACTGTCTGTGGAACTCAGCGAACTTCGCAGAACATAGGCGTACATACATACATACATACATATATATGAATTTCTTCGTATTATCTTCTAACGTTATTATTATTTTAGATACATTTTTAATTATTTAATTCATAAAACTCACAATAAAGTTCTAATAAATATGCTACATCGAAAAAGTTAAATATCTTAAAATTAAGTGTAAATTCAGAAACCAATATACTATATTGTACTTTAATATCTGAATAATAGTTGCTACAAGAACTTTAAAAAAACTATTACAAATGTTTATAGTAAAATACCTCTTATCTATTATATTTTTTATCAAAAAAGATAAATGTATATATTTTTATATAATTTATAGAATTTCCTGATAGTTCTTTGTAGAAAATGTTAATATATTTATTTGGTTAAAATTACAATAGTTAAATGAAAATATAGTTAATAAAAATTCCATATAATTAAATCTGTTTTAACAAAGTAATAACATCATTTGATGTTTATAAATAATAGTTGTATCGTTCAGTGTCTCCGTCTATGCTTCTTCTTAACCTGAACGGTAAACGTCGTGTTTTTAACACATATTCCGGAAAGTACGCGATTACAACCGCTAGTGTTTACTTGAGATAACCAGACATGAGAATTTCAGTGCATGCATTCTACTGAATGTTATTCCCTTATTTATACTGCACTTCATATTTAATGCGTTTACTAGACATAATTACAATGCTTACACTAGGTACTTTGCTTATTTGTAATTGTATATATTTACTTCTTATACCGTGTTTTCATGTTCATTATCATTATGGATTTTAATTTGCTAAACATCGTATTCTTGGAAAATCATTGGTTTATTTTATTCTCTATGTACTAGTTCGTAACCCAACCGTGCATTGTTTTTCAGTTTGTAAACATTTTTAATGAAGCAAAAATAATTAATATTATATTTTGAATGCAATTGTATTAATAGTATCATCAAAAAGTAAATAAATGAAAGAAAGGCAAATGATAAATAGTAGAAAATGCATTCACTTTCATTGTAATTAAAGTAACGAACTTGTAGAATGGACAAAAACAAGAAAAATCCGCGTTACGTGTAGTGACGTTCTGTTCGGATACCTTTAGAGTAGAGTATTATAGGACATCGCATGCCACCCCTTACATCCACTTCCACCGTCCGTGTGATGGATTACAGCATCGATTAGAGTTGATTGCCGTGGAGCCAGGATCTCCGACCCCTGTGTTTGTCCTGCCCATTGCTGCCACTACCATCACGGGAAGCTAAAGCTGTGCACTATGTGAGCAGTCCTGATCTCGATCCTGTCTCCCAACTCATCCCATCTTTTCCTCTAGTTTGATCCGATGTGCAGACCCTGAACCCCGGACACATGTAACTTGTGGTACTTTCTTTGCCTTGTAACAAATCTCCGAAAAACGGCTGTTTGATTGTTTGTTAGTTGATTAGGAAGCTGGGATTGCTTCCTTGTCAGTCAATGAAATCAACGAACAACCTTTGTCGAATTTTTTTATTCGACTTTTCTAATTTACTAAACAGTTACAAAAAGGATCAACCCTATGTACTATCATATTACTACCTTTGACTTGTT
>CM008233.1:2096426-2110386 GCA_002278615.1 Pogonus chalceus | reverse complement strand
TTATTATTATTCAAATATATATTTATCAGATATGTGTTTTTTAATTTTCTTTTAAAATCACTTTTAAAAGATTTCCATTTAAAAACAAGAAAAATTAAATAAAACATCATAATTTAAAATAATATTTTAGAAAACTACTAATTCTTAAAAAATGTTGAAACTTAATTAATTTGAAAAAGCATTGTTACTATTATTAGTTGGAATATGAAAAATAGCTAACTTAAATTTAATGAATTTTGTATTGAAAACCTATTTGAACAGTGAATAGCATTATTGAAATTTTATATAAAGAGATAAAGTGCATAAAAAGTCAAATTCAATCGAGGTAAAAGTATTTCTAAAGCCTCTGGTAAGCTTGAAGCGTAGAGATGTCAGTAGCGGTTGTCGATGGAACCAAAACCAGCAAGTATCCAGTTGCTAGGAACACAGACAGAGTAACGTAGAGTAACAGAAGCCAGTACCTATCACCTGTCTGTGGTGGCGTTCAAGTAAATTGAAAGTGGCGAGATTTGGTGGCGAGAACATTCACGGCCACATCTGAACGATGCGGTCGCGCACGAAATTGGATTTCGTAGCCGGTGTGGAACTTGAACATGATTCTGAAAAGATCACGCACGAATCCCTGAGCATCCTAGTTAAACTGAATACACATGAATTTGTGAATGATTGAAGAATCCTGATCTTATGCTGTCAAGTTACCGGAGTCTATATCGTTCTGGGTTCGCTCTGGCCTGTCCGGGATATCATCAACGAGATGGAACCGAGGTGCGGTCACCAAAGTGTAAATAAATTCAACAAGAAAACTGAATTAAAGTTGCACCTACAAAAAAACCAGGGGAGAAAAAGAAAAAAGCTTCAAGAGAAGAGGACCATATTGTGGTATGGTACAATTTGCACCCGGTTCTTAGTGGCCATTAAACTAGGATTGAAACATTTAAACTTTTAAAGAAAGCCGCAACTCTTGAAAGTTTTCGCTGAGAGTGGAATGCTCGCGGTTAAGCAGCAGGTGATGCTGTTAAAGAACTTTCCAATATAATTCTTTAATTCTGTACCTACAGCATTCATTGAAAACTTTATGAAAATTAAAAAAGTATATTTACTTCATACATCCTGCACTTTAAATTTTCCAGAAACATTTCTTTCAAAATATATCTTTAAAACAAAGTTGTTTTTGCTTTAGAAATACTTTGATGCACTAATTCGACATTTAATTATTTAAATATTAAGTTATATAGAAAAGTAAAATAAAATATTAAGAAAAACTGTAAGGGAATATATTAAATAATTTCTATAAAAATAAAAATTAAAAAGGAATATTTGAACTATATGTAAAACATTAGTTTATTCAAAGTCATGTTTCATGTTAAGTTTATAACAAAGGCCTCGGATGGTATTATAGTAAAGCTAGAAGTCCAGTGGTTTGTGTGGTCAGCGCGCACGGTTACTCTTCCGTGAGCCGCACAAAGTTACGAACATGCAACGTGCAGCGAACAGCGATTCACCTAGCGACCAGCCACAACTCACTATACTGAACTGACTTTTAACACCACTGCATTTTACCTACATAACGCGTTAAACTGGATCAAGTCTAGACGTGATTTATTCTTCTTCCACTTACTTATATCATCATCGATTGAATTTTATAGAAATAAATCATATGTACTGATATATCTATATTTAAATTCTACATGCAAAAATAATAAAAAAAAAAGACTTTCTAAATCCACAATTTATATGTTTTACAAAANTATAAATCTTTAAATTTTAATTAAAAATATATAAAAAATAATGATTGAAATCTAAATGAAAACTTATAAATGAATATAGTTGACACCACGGAGTGCCAGTTAGGTTAGGTTGTATTGTATCGTTGTTAGTTATTTTATTTTACAATCAACTTGTTCCATTGACTGCACCATCTAGTACCGTCTCAATAGTGGACATCAGAACGTATTTATTCGATTGTTTTGCTGAAATTGTAAAGTGAGCAGTGAACATTGTATGTATGTTATTTGAGAATCCATGTAATAGTGGAACATAACCGTTCACTGCTATACACGAAACCATTCGATTGCAAGATAGATACACACATTTACACTAGTGCGACAACTAACACCGTACTGTTCTGGTTCTGGTACTTCTTTTTAAGTGAATCATGTGCGGCCAGTTCTTTATACAATACATTACATCTTGATAGTTGTTTTTCTTTTCACTACGGAGAAATGTTTCTCAAACCAAATGGTTGTGTCGTCGTCTATTCACGTGAAAATAATGCTATGAAATATAGATGTATCAGTTACCTATATATTTGAGCTATTCAATATAGGTTACAAAATAAAAATCTACACAAAATATTTATTTTAAAGAATTTCAAATTTATTTTTATTTATATTCTTATCGCCATTTTCACATACATTAAAGAAATTTATAGAAGTTAAAAGTATTATATACCATTTGACTGTATTTTATCATTTTATTTATCAATATTAATTGATTTCAAGGCAATAAATTCACGGTGGTGTTTAAATTAAAAAGGTATTAAATGATAATTTAAGATGAAATTTTAATAGATTTGTTGTTATTTAAGAAATTAAGGAATAGATGGAATATGTATTGATATTTATTTGATGCGCCATGCATAGAAAATCCAGTAATTGCATTTTAAAACCTTGTACAACATTTGTGTATTTACACATATCAAAGATAAAATGAAGAGGTACTCAACTCATAGTCATAATCCGTGGAGTGCACAACATAATTTACGTCAGGTTTATGCTCGGACACTGCCTCCATTTTACGTGGGGCGGCAGGTTCCCTGGTTGGGGAAACACATTGACGACGACACGGGTGATTCTTACGTTCAAATGCAGAGCACGTTCGCATAATACCCGCACACACACATACATCCGCATGTGTGCACACGATTCCTACGATTCTAACTCTGACATGCGACGCGATGTGATGCGCATTGCCGGTTTATAACTGCTTCAATTTGTCCATTCACGTCTGGTTTGCGTTGACCATGTCGATTTTCAGAAGTAATCCTGTTACTTGCCATGTTGGAAACGCACTAATTTGTTTAAATATGAGTTATAACATACTTACTTCAATTTCTGAACAATTCTGAGATTAATAATACATGTACATACATATGGCAACAAGAAGTAAATTAAAATTTTTATTTAATAAAAATTCTATAACTAATAACAAGAAATAATCATATAAAAATACTATGTCCTCCTTACAAAATATTTAATTGATTTCGGAAATTATCTTTTGTAAAAAATAATATTTTTATAAGTTAGACAGGTTGAATCTTGAACACTAGAATTATAAAAACATCTTAAAAGTTTCAAAGAACAAAAATTAACCTCAATTGTAATGAAAAAACATATATTTACTAATACCCGTAACTGCATCACTGTTAATTTATTACCCATTCGAAAAGAAAAATAAGAAATTATGAAAGCGTTCAGTAATGGTGTTAAATTATAAATGAATCTTTAGATTTTTTGTTTTCTTCGTTCCTAGAAGCTGTAGCTGGAGATTTTTCTTATACTTAATAGTTTAATATATTCTTAATAACTTATATAACATGTTTTACCAAAAGCCAAAAGCTTTCTATTAAGTAATGGGTTCTCAATTGTCATAAATATAATCAAAAATTTATTTTTTATTTCACAATTTACAAATCTATATTCGATTGTTAGAAAATACGAATGTATAAATTGTGAAACAAACTTTGATCTAAATTTAAATAATATATAATTTATTTATTATATTGTTTGAAATGCATTTAAATATATTTAGTATAAGATGGTTGATTTTAGTAGTACTGCGTATATAGAGGTGCGGATAATATCATTTTCCTGGCGCCGCATTGGAGCAACTCTATGCGATATATGAACACATACAACTACCACATTCTCAAATTTATATTTCGAAATGGATGTAACAAAGTGTCCTGATACAATTTTCGACCTACTCAGAGATAGATATCAGCATAGAGTGGAACCAGGGAACTAAAAGAAAAAAAATCCGACGCCGTTGTTGATACAAGATTCAAATGCATATGTAAAAAATGTTTGGGCATGAAAAGTGTGAATGCTATATAGTTTTATTAGGAGAAACGAGACGAATGGGGCGACTATGCGTCATAAACATAGTAACGGCCAGCGACAAAGAGCTTCAAGAAAAATGGAAATAAGAAACTAGCGTATCTATACCATCAAACACGCATGGGCGCGCAAACAACTAGTAAAAAATTTACACATCCTCGGTTTGCATAACCTATTACCATCATTCAATAAAAATCATTCATGACTTTAACTGTAATCCAAATAAATAATTTTTCTAAATTTTTACACTTTAAAATATTCACTTTAATTAAATAGAAGAAAATAAAAATAATATGTTGTTAATTTACAACGCACGACGCTGTTTATTTAGAAAATCGCAATGGTCCTTTAGTTCTATAAGAATTTTGCTACACTATCCCCGTGATTGGGGGATCTGAATGCGTGCCAGTTTCGAGATCAAGTAATCACAAGATTGGACGGCTTTGCCACCTCCTCCAACGCATAATCATGTCATAGCTAGTCGCTGGGATGCCGGAAAGCAAACACTGAACGGATGATACACTTCTAACCGCATACACTGAAACACACCCTGACTAAAGCTTTTCTTTTGATTTATTTCTTATTTTCACACTATGTCCTTCCATAATAATTCAACAAATTCACAAATATGTATTTTTTGTTTAAAATTAATCATTTTTCTTTATAATAAATTTAAATGATAAACAAAGATAATAAAGTATAATAGATTTAGTGTTAAGTTGTGAACACGTAAAATGAAGTAAATAACAAAATAAGTTGTTGATGTAATTGAATGAGTGTAAATCAGTGAAAATAGCCCAATCGGGATGCATAGGTATCCCAAGGGAACCATTTCTAATGGGAATCAGTCCTGCCGTAGTTACCGTGTCGGTAGCAGAATACTAGCACCGCTCTTCCCCACTACCTCATCCCGTTGAACAGTGTTTCGTCTTTTTTCAGGGCCCTCTTCTCGTGTTTATTGTGGGAAATAAAACTGATTGCAATCTTAATAACGGGCCAATCTTGTTAACCGCTCGCGGTGTTTTGTACTGTCGGTTTTTTATTTAGTTCATTCACACTCACCGCGTTGTCGACGGTCGACGCGCACCAATCTGACAAAATGAAAAACAACAGTAAAAGTCAAATTGGAAACACGGAAACATTGAATTACGCGGATGTTTACGTTGTGTTGTGTACTGTTCTGTTATGCTCTGTTCTAGTTTGTGAATGGAGAATACTTGAACCATTTTGTTTTTAGCACCCACTTACATTACGGACATTTGTGCTTTTGTTACTTTTGATCTAGATATGTCAATTTGTATTTAGAACGTTTACATTACAACACAAGCATTTTAAATCAATTTGTTTGTGGAAAATATTTCTTCAAACAACATTCTAACCTAAACTATAAATTTCTAAGTCTGTATAATTTATAAAACTCATTATTTTTTTAAATATACTGAATTTAAATTGATAAAATATGTTAATAATAATAATTATTATAATGATAATATAAAATTGAACGCAAATAATTACAAAGTATCTACTAAAATTGATACCATAATAAATAGAGAAACCAATAAACATCTGAATTAAATTAAAATATTGTCGAAATTACCCATTAAAATTGAAAACACATTGATTCGTGTCATAAACACAATAATAATAAAAACGCAAACAAACCTATTGGAGTAGAGCAGTTAAAAAAAAATGATTTGAAATGTAAAAATACAAAACAATCGTCCAAACCGCATCAGTATCGCAACATTTTAAACGATATATTTCACCTTTGAGGTTTATTGCGTGAATAAAAACATTTTTATATGTTTTTAATTCGAAATGAAGTGTCAAAATGCCAATAAACACTTTCATAGTTCAATGAAATGAAACACAATAGCTGTGTACAGGAAAATGTACAGTAGTAGGACAATATAGAGACCAACGAGGAACGACTACCATCCTGCATGCTGGACACAATGACGACAATACTATGCGCAGTTTTGATCACAGTGCATATATACACCATTAGCACATTACTAAATATACCTTCGATGATTATACTTCGCATATGAGTTGTAAATCAAACAGTATAGGCACTAGGGGTTTTTAACTCAATTTAGTTTATTTATTACATACTCACTTTAAAATTACTCGCAATATTCTCAAAGCTACATCTAATTTTTTTCAAATTTTAAATTAATTACTTTATATTATTACTTTTTACATAAGTCTATAACAAATTAAACTTTATAGGGTTTTTTTTTTTTTTTTTCATTTGTTTTAGCTTACTTGTTATAAATTGTTATCTAATAATATTTTACTAAATACGTAAAAGTCATTTTAACTTTTTATATATTCTTTCCGATAAACAATAAGATATTTTGTTACAAAACTATATGTATTGTATGGTATGTATTGTCAAGTATTCAAAACTATAAAATAGTATTTAATGACCTTTAATCGACTGGTAGTACGATTCAGTATTTGAAGCAAGCTAGCTCTAATTTCAAATCTACAATTATCTGATGAATATGACTTGGACTGGACAGCTTGCTTCAAATTTCAAACTGAATTTATTAAAGGTCTTTAACATCAAAATTATAAAAAAAATATGCCGTAAGTTGAATGTATGCGGATGGAAAAAGAGTTTCGTTAGTATGTTTTATTTATTCTGACTTTTTTTTATTGAATTTAAGTGATTATAATCCGTTCCTGAACAAATACACTGCACAGGTTTATAACACATTGCGTGCTATAATCATACTCTGGTAGTAGCAATGATAGCATGATACAAACATTCCTAGCATTGGTTCTCGCATTTACACCACAATGGCTTCACCGGAACGCGACAGCAGAGCGCGAACAAACTCGGTTAGTGCGGTAGAAGTGGCAAGCAGAGGGGGTGTAGTATCAGAACGATCCAACAACACCTACGCTGCGATAAACATTTCATTTAACAATGACGCGCAATGATTTTAATGGGTAGTGATACCGCCCGGGCCTGAGTTTGAACTGTAAGCTCAATCCGTCGCGATTTTACACGGACAATGGCACACCACGAGCCACGCCATGCTCATGGCCATGGACCGGTAATTATAAGTGCAAACAGCACGCCGAATAATTGCACTGACACACCGAAGCCGATGCTTGTGTCGATGAGCAACGCCATGCAAATTGAAAATTAATACGTAACTATGGACGCATCGTGCGGGGACAATCGTTTCGCGTGCACCTACTACGTCTAATTAATCAGAACCATGACTGTACAGTGTACACCATACCACCCAACCAATTCCTGATGGTAATGCGTGGACGGTGTCATAGTACACAAACACATTCACCACTACTATACATGTAAATTTGGCCATGTATCACGAATACTATATATGCATATATGTACATTGCTTTACTATTTCCATCTGTTTGTGTGCCCGTCCTGTCGTGTAACTGTGTTTGTGTGTGGGTGTGATATGGACAGAAAATATCGATAGGGTAATGATGCGAGACGATGCACGCAATACAAGTTTTAGGTTAATGATGATAATGCGTTGTTTTTGTATTTTTGCGAGTTCGAAATTTCGCCTAGATTTTCCAACCTTTTGCCGTCATGAAACTTCTCTCATTATATATTTTTTATACACATAAAACACAAATATAAAGTCATTATTGGTTTCACTCTACTTGCTTATAAATTTTCATAAAAAAATTATAAAAACAATTTTTTCAATTTAACTTAACAAATAACTAATCTTGTAGCAATGTTGTGTATTTTATTTATTAATGAATAAAAAAAGAACATTTTAAAAGTAAGATAAACGTCTTTTAATTCAATATAACTCATGTTGGCAGTACAAGAATTAAAGTGCGTTTTACGTTCAATACACTTGATTTTTTTTCTTCTCGCGTTAAAACGGAAGCTTTTAGCTTCGCTTTTCGGTCCATTTCTCGACATATGAAAATATTCCTTGTACCTACCTACCATAATATATATATTGTGTAAATCCTTTTCTGCTTTTATCTAAAGTTATTTATCTCTGTCCGGTTCATACGCCGTGATATACCTACAGCTAAAATAAGATATATTGCGAGCCGCGTGCCTGCCGCAAGAGGACATCTCCTATTGATTCTGGCTAAAAGCATTCACGTGAAGAGACCACGCCGTAACACACCACACCACACAACACTACGTCATGCCATACGATGCCATACCGTGGGATGGACGACCATCGTTGGTTGTAGTTGTCTGTCTTTTATTCCGTGATGCACGAGTGTTCATAGACCAGAAAACATCTTGAATTAAGAAAGCCGACGAGGTGTAGTGTTTGACATCGCCATTTCGACCCCGTTTGCCTTCGGTTCCTGGTTGCCTCTCTATTTCCGCTTTTTTCTGAAATCTTTGACTAACACGAAAATACAGGATTTAACCTTCTTCTTCACTGTTCACTTTTCTTACGCTTTTATATATTTATCTTTTTACCTACAATTTTTTTCTTTATTTAACTCGCATTATACTGTTATTTAATATATTTATAATATTTATGTTTATCACCAAATATTACAAATAATTTGAATGGTTTTAAGAAAATATTTTTCCTAAATCATTCTTAATAGTTTATTTTTGTATATTTACAAAATATAATTTATAATTTGTAACAATGTATACTAATATAATTTTATTTTTGTTTCAGATATAAAAGGTAAAGATCCATGAAATAATTTTAAGAAGTAGTCGAGTATTTTTATATGAAAGTCAATCCACAATTTAAAGAAAAAGTTGACAATGTCTGCAAAGGTCTCAACGTCATGACAACAACGAGTAGCAATTTCAAAAACTCATAACTGTCACGTAAGAACGCTTGTTTTTAACTAAGATTTCCGTTAGATAACATTGGAAAAATGCGGTTACTTTTTCACGTAATTATTTCTTAAAACCTCTCCAAGTGCAAGCGAGCTCATTGCTAGGTTTACTTGTGACACAACGTGTTCTAGACGAGACTTTCAAACTTAATTCCTTAAAAAAAGTACACAGTGAAATGTTCTTTGAATTGCTTTAAGTTTTACTTAGTATTTTTCTTTTATTTTACATCCTTACTGTAGTTACATGCATTTGTTCTCATTGTATTGCTCTAGAGGTAAAGTATTACCTAAAATTTACTTCTTTACGCAATTACATTCATTCCATTTGAACAATATAGATTCATTATTTAAATATTTCAAACTTTTTAATTATAATGAATTAAACAGAAAAAATGAGTAATTATTAAAAAGTATAACAAATTAGTTTAATTCTCGAACTTAATTGTTTATAATAAATACGTCTTAATTTTCAAAAAAATATTTAATTTTTCTGTTATATGGTGATCTATTTAATATTTGTCAATCTAAAATTTATATAATTGTCATAATATTTTGAATTATTCTAATATTCTGGAATTTTATGGAAAATGTTAGTAAATTTTTTTCAAAACTTCTAATCATAATGAAGTAAGTTATGAGTAATGTCTAGTTTATTTTAATAAAAGATAAAATTTAAATAAAATAATTGACGAATATCAAATATAATATTTACCATCAAACGAATGTCCAGTCGTTTAACCTGCAGCGATCGCGCGTGGTCTTTAAAGACTTTTCTTATACCTAGACACATTATCTTTGGATTAAGGAACCATTTATTAACTAAAATTGTACTTAATTTCACAATAAAAATTAAAATTATAAAATCAAAATATGGCAAGATCAATTAATAAGAAATACAGCAATTTTATCATCTGTCTGTGTTTTCTTTTCATTTTAGACTTTATTATGCATAAACCCATTACTTTTGGATAGAAAACAATCTGGTGACACAAATTTTACTTCTACATAAAATTAAATGAAAATTATAAAATGAAAACATTTGGTAAAATCAAGAATACTAGTCTATTTGATGTCTACGTCGCGCCTGAAATAAAAGCTGTCTATACGCTTGAGAATGCATTGGTAATGGTGGATAATGGATAATCAAAATAAACTTATGACAAGCTTCCAGATATGGAAAAAAAGAATAAATTATTTTATAACCAAAAATTTGTTAAATGAGGTTGATTTAACCCTTTACGACCACTTTTAGTTTTATCAAGTTTCAACTACGAATATATCTTCAACATCCAATTTTTTTTTTTTTTTTAATATGATTTTTGTCACTTTAACAATGTATTTTAAATAGTCCAGGTATTCTTAAATTTTTATTAGTTCATAATATTTATTTATTGTGATGAATAAAATGAGAATTTTTCTCAATATATTTATGAACGAAAAACCAATATTCTTAGAAATAATTTCACAAACTATAGTTTACATAAATTACAAGTAAAATTTACAAATGAACAAATTTTATTTATCCTTTAGGGTTTTCGTTTGTTCTTCATTCATTCGCAAAGACTTTGGTTATTTTCGTGGCTCGATAGTTGTCTCTCGTTGCCGCAACTTTGAAACATTTCTGATGCAAATGCTTACTGATTATCCTAAACTAACTCCTAGCAGCTAGATTCTAACGTTCAGGAGATAAACAGGACAGGATCTTTTTAATTTTTCACTACATTTCTTTTATATTATTGAAATTGTGCTTAATGTATCCACTTAATGCATTCACTTATTCTTTTATGTTTCTTCAAATTTCGTTGAGGAAAATTCCTAATTTATACTATTAAACAAAACTAAACATGTTATTATTTTACTACTTTCGTAAATCAATGTAGGTATTATTTAAATGTTGATAGTTTTGAAATTAGGAGAATAAGATTAAATTTAATGCGTTTTGTTTAAGAAAATATTTATCATACTATTTTTCTAAAAAAGTGCTCATAGCACTTTCTGATGAAAAAGGAAAAATTAATTGAAAAAAATAAGATAAAAATAGAATTTATATGAAATGTTTAGATTTGATTTAGATTTCTAAAATAGAATTTATTATTCTATTTGTAAAGATATATCTAAAATGTATTGAAGGTGGTAGATCCGTCTCTGTGAGTCGTGAGTCCTCGGGGCCAAGTCACACCGCCGTTGTACATTATCATGCAAATTTTCATTCTTACATTTGCTGCTTGGTCTCTTCTCTCCTGTAGACAACGCCGCGCCTCGATGTAGCGATATACACAGCGCATAATTCCATTTGAGCATGTTTACTTTCTCGGTTATTGCAGTTGTTAAATTACATCGAAACTTGCACACTGTGCACAGCAAACTTTAATACACTTCAGTCAGTCCGTTTTCTATGTCACTCATTTCCAAACAACCACTTACACTTACACATATTTTGCAATTACCTTTATTTACATATATTTATATGTCTATACTAATACATTCAATTCATATTATATGTTCTCTAATTTGCATATGATTGAAATTTATATGTATTGGAATAATATAAAGATCCCATTTAATTTAATAATAACTTTTTGATAATTACACTTACAGAATTATTTTCTGTTTGAAATTATGATACAATGTATTTAATTATATATAAAGATAAATTAAGTTTATGTGATATTTTTTTATTATTTAATGAAATAGTAAACAAAAAATACTATAAAACGCGATTTTTACAACGCGAATTCTTATAACACGCCAAAATATTACCGAATACTATTTTTATACTATGCGATTCTCCGTACAATGCTCCAAATAATAATATAACATACTTGTCGTCACGAAACAGTGTAATTGCATAATCATTGTACGTTTACATGGTACCACCAGCGATGTTAAACGTTTTATGTTTTCCGAAAAAGCCGTTGTTGCTATTTTTACACGAATGCTTTGTAATATTTGTATGATTTTTCGTATAAAGTTGCGACGTACTTCACATAAAAAATAATTACGTATGTCGAAGTAAAATATATACTTATTATTATGTTATTACATTGATTAGTGGCGACGATTATAGTTGCATTTTAAGAATTAAATCAGCTTTAGTTGTAGTTATAAAAGTAATTTCAATTTCAAAAATCTTAAAAAACAAAAAAGAAGTTAGTATTATTACGTTTTATTAAATTTCAATGAAATTATGGATTTTTACATAAGTTTATAATTTTTTTAACAGCATTTATATACCAATTATGTTTGAAATACTTTTCTATTTAAAAAACAGAATATTAAAATTGGCATCGCAATTATTATATCTACCATGTTATATGCGTTTATCGGGAACATGATTTTTCAGATAAAACTATCTCAAATAAAATTGTAAATAATTCATTAATATTTAAGATTATTTCAAACTTTTGTTTTCTTCTAATTTAAAATAATTCCAGAGAATACCTTAAAAATATTTCTTTTAAGTCATTTTAACTTTAATAAATTTATTACAAAAAACTGTTAGCTACCTTTAATCTTATAAATCGTTGTTTTTTAATTTATAAAAGTGAAATAATAAATAAAAATATTTCAAAAAATATTAATTAATCTTTTAGTAAAAAAAAAATATTATTAAAATTAAAGTAAGAAATAAATAATATACATACGTATATAAATTGGAATATATCCAAATATATAGAGGTTGGTAAAATAATTACTGAAAGTAAATAAGAATATAATGAAAAAAATAGAATCGAAAATTGAATTGGAAGTTGTGTTTTTATATTTCATAAATCTAGTCGCATGATTGCATGAGAAATCAGAGTCAGAGTCGTGGCCCATTTCGCGGTATTTTTCTACGACTATTTCTTGGTTGTATACCATTACGATTATTAATAACTGCCGTTCAGTTATCGAACGTTATTAATATTTTGTGTTTCTGTATCACAGTCGTAAATATAACCGAATAAAATTTTATTTTCGTTTTCATTTGGATGATCTAGTTATTTCATCTTTGTCTCACACTCAATGTCTTTTCTTCCCTTTCTTATTTCCTAACAATGGAGATACATAAAAATCTACATTTCCGGTCTATAATTTTTTGCCTAATTTTGATACGGGGATAATCTCTATTACTACCAATAAATATAAATTGCAAGGTTTGCCTAACGAAATTACTGATATTGCTTTACTTAATCCCAACAAGGGAATGTTTTCTTTACCCACAGTCCACATCTAAAACAAATATTATACTTCTAAATACAATAATTTTTACATAAAAATCTTCTTTATCTACAGAAAATAATTATTATTTCAATAACAAATATTTTTAGAATTCATAATCAGAGAAGACAATTGTTTTCTTACTATTTATGTTTTTTTTTTTTTACAAAGAGAGTTAATCAAACACATTACTTTTATGTGAATTTAAAATAACATGATATGAATAAAATATTTTTCTTAGTAAAAATCGTTTATTACGACATTGCTTATAACGACGAATCGATTTTTATGACCAAATTTGCTTGGTCTCCATAGAAAGTTAATGAAAAATATTAAAGTTGTATCGGATACAACATCAGTTATTGCCATAAATTGATTATAAAATTATTATTTTTATAATTATCAACAAATTTCATATATATAGTCATCGTCACAAAACAATATAAATTGTATTATCATTGTACGTTTACATGGTACCGCTCCGCGTTCTAAAATGTTGTATATACACGAACGCTTTGTAGAGAAAGTTACGACGTACTTGACATTATTGACAAGTATGCCAACTAAGCGTTAAGAAGATGGAAAAAATATAAACATATGTGTAAGTAAAATATCTGCTTATTATTATGTAATTAGATTAATTCGTGGCGACAACTGTAGTAACGATTTTTTTTTATTGCAGTTTGTTGTGCACTAATGTGATGAGAAAATTTGACTAGTTATAGTCTTACATGTTTCAAATGAAATCTTCGTATTTTTCTATTAACCATACCATACTTCTTATTATTATTATTATATTAAAAAAA
>CM008233.1:2073550-2087264 GCA_002278615.1 Pogonus chalceus | reverse complement strand
AGTTTAATAATCCATACAAAAAACAAAAATAAGATTTAAATAGAATAGTTTATTTTGTAATAAGTTTGAAATGAGGCAGAATTACCATTCCAAACTTGTTGCAGACTATACTTTCTCTAATATTATAAATTAAGTTGAAATAATAAAATAAAACTCTGAATAAAGTTTGACAGATATGTATTTTAATAATTAAAAAATCGCTTCTTTGAGGTTAAGCGTTATAAGCTAATATAAACTTCATATTACCTAAATATATAAAACACTAGTGCATAATAATAACCATTCCATGATTGAAAATTATACAAGAATGGTACGATTTTCGTAATAGTATTATAGAAAATTATTTAGATAAAAGCCAACATACATTAAATAGTTAATTATCAAGTTTATGTTGTAAGATACAATAACTGCAATAATCCTTTAATATACATATCATTACAAACCCTCCGATTCAACACCTGCGACTTGCAGTTTCAATTTGAAACTTTCCGAATACCATTCCTCGGTATGATATTCAATACAGTAGCTAAGTACACATCATGTATGTATGTATATACAAGTTTGAACGAGTCCCAACTCGTTGGGATATGATACAAAGTGCATTTGAATGTACCATTAGCATTAGCGACAAACTTTATTCGGCGCATTTTATATATGTATCGACTTGTCGTCGAGTATGTGCAGGAATTTCGGTTAGGTTTGACTTTTTTCTTAGCGTTCATAATAAAAACGTTATGTGAAATGGTAGCGTTAGGTTTTTTGGTGTTTTAATGAGTCTGGCGTAGAAACAAATCGATTGTTGGTGGATACAATGTAAAGACCATGATGTTCGTTTATGATTGTAATAAAAGCTAATTTACTTGAGGTTGGTAATGTTGTTATTTTGTCATTTGATTCAAGTGTTGGAAAAATATTAATTTGTCATTGTAGTACTTTTTTGTTATTACATTGAATAAAACTCTGCATTAACGTTTTTTTTTTTTATCTATTTATATAAAGAAGTATTTTAACAAATAATTTATATATTTCTGTAAATAATTGAACGGCATAGAAGTCGACATATAACACTATATTTATTAATAATTCAAAAAAATCAAACTTTCTTACAAATTTATATCCTTAACCTACATAATACCAACTTTTATACCACAACAATAAAATCAAACTCGAAGTTACTAATAAAATAAACATAACATTACAGAAATATTTCGTAACATCACAGCGCATCGCTAATCCCTCTATTCATCCTTCTTGCGCTAACCCCTAGAAACAAAGTTCCCCTAGGCGTAACGTTATCATACAAAGATGCAATTTATTCACATGACATTTGAAAACATGTCTGATGCAGTCCGTTCAGTATAACTTGCCTTATGTTCACGTTTGTTTCATCAAAGTAAAAAAAAAAAAAAGAATTTTCAAGGGTGCACGGAATGTTTAGCAATCAGTGAAAAAGTCCTATAAATGAAATAGACTTCTAGAGAAAGAAAGAAAATAAAAAAACGGAAAATATGAAAAACTTTGTGTGAAATGTGATACCAGTTTCTTTTACGTCTGAGTTATTTCAATTTCTGAAATTATTCAAGAATTTTTGATGATATTCAACTTGATGGTTTTATGTTCATAAAATTCAGTTACTCCTTTTTAACGAAATGAAATTACATTTATTGTTTAGACATGCAATCACACGTTTCAACAATAATACAAATATTTTTACCGACACGAGAATTAATAATTTAGCTTAAAGTATTATAAATTTATTAATAGCTATGAAGTAAAATATACAAATAGTTGTGATTCTAAATTTAACTTTTCATTGAATGTTGGGCTGTGAAACGATTTGTAGTGTCTGTAAATCGACGTTGCAATCTGGTGTTTGTCTATTTTCAACTGTACACGCTTTTATTTTATATTTCTGTAGAATGTCACTTACTTAAGCTACTATTTTTAATATTTTGGATGGTGATGATGCACGCTAGGAAACCAGATATTTTATGTTTAGATAATAAGTGTTTATCTCACCAAATGACATGGACCAGAATACTTAGTTAATACATTTAGGGTTGACTTTTATAAAACTATATTTTTTCCAGTGCTAGACTTTATAGTTGTAGTGTCTAAGTTAATTAATATTGACTAGTGGGATAACTTTTAGTGTATTGAGGTCTTCATATCTTCAACACATTTAAAGGACTTATGAGGTGTGGCTTGAAAGTTTCGTGACCGGGAACTCGGTAATAGTTGAAAGCTGTGTAATCAACACTGCACTGCACTCCTTTATTATCAACTATTTTAACAACTAAGTATTAAATTAAGCTCTAATGGTATCTGTTGACCATAGAAGAACTTGGAGCTTTCGTTAGAAATAATATTAGGTATATACAGTTAATATTAGACGTTATAAATTATCAAATAAATCACTGGATTTGTTTTAAATTATTATTTTAACTTTAACACTAAATAGTTTAAATACTAAACAAAAGTATTTAATTTATTTGGTCAGGAATGCTTTATAAATAATTTTAAAATCTTACTCAAAGTAATTGAAGTATTTAAAATAAAGTTATTAAATTAATATATTATTTATAATTTATATAAAACAGGAAGTTTCATTCATATTCAACTTTAAATATTTTTTTTTTACTTTCTTTATTAAAGAAGGGAACAAAAAGAAAAACGTTTATAAAAGCCTAACCTTGAAAATTACAATTTTGTCGTAACGTTTTCCTCACGCACGCAAAATCTCCGAACACGGACAATTATACGCTTATTCAGAGAAGGAAATTCTCTTGACAAAGTTCTGATTTTAGGGAGAGTTTTTTCCCCTTTTTCTTTGTGTAAAGTATAATAGACAATTCGTGGAATAAATTTATGATATTTTACTATATACGTGACCATAGTGCTAACATGCAAATCCAATAATTGATTTTTTTAAATTTTATTCATCTGTTGATTAAATTTATTTGATCCATGCGGGATTGTGTATTTTTCGAATTTGATTAAATAACAGAAATGTAGACGACGCGTCATAAAAACAGTGGAAAACAATGAAATTATTGGGTTTTACAATCATACATTTATTTGATTAAATTTAAAACAATTTTATTCAAAAATATTCAGTGCGTAAATTAAATGATGTTTGTTGCTTTTGAATTATGTCTTCCACTGAAAAATCTAAAATGAAAAACTAATACCTCGGAGAAGGGTCAAGCAAAAAAGCAACCTCTTCACAAAATATCACCTGTTCACGTAATAGCAAACCGCTTACCCTCTTTAACTTTAAACGTATACTCAAGAAACAAGAAAGTCCCTTACTTCCCGCTTCACTTTACAGCGAAAAACTACCAAGATGAATTTGATTCTTTTTTTCACATTTTTCATTTTCTTGTCCCTGTGTAAGCTTCTATGAGACTCGGTTTTTGGGGTTTTCTTTTGAATGTGGAGCAATGCTTCTAAAATGTTTGTTTAATGCATGGTTTGAATATTAAGGTAATATTCATTGATTTTTTTTTTAGATACTTTCTATAAAAGTAGATAGGAAAGATATATGAGATATATTTTTAGTTATTACTCTTCTTCTATAGATATTCAGTGAATAATTTTGTTATTAATAATTAGATTCCAACATTATATATTGAATAATGGTAATTTATGCATCTAGAAAGAAAAGTAATGGTTTAATTCCGAGGATATAAGTTTCANATTTCATTAACACAGTTGGCAAACACATTCTGTCTGATTTAACAGCAGTAACCTATGAAACGTCAAACATAACCATTAAAAATAATATAAATAATCAATTGAAAGTTTTAAACTTTTCGTACAAAAAATATTGTACATACCTCTTGCGTGAACTTGGTTCCCGGATTTGTTCTATGGCGGCAATCGCACTTTTCCGTGAACCAGTCGTTCCCGCCCTTGGTATGTAAATAACTATTCTAAACCTACAGTTACAATTTATTGAATTTTGAACTTGAAATTTAATTTTAACTTTTAGGTTAAGTATTGTTATGTTGCCATGGAAATAGCTTGTTTATATAATGATAAAAAGAATATGGTTATGGCACGTCAATTAATAATGTAATTAAACTAGTAATATAATAAATAAAAAATAGTTATATAATTTATCTTTTTACAATTATTGCTTTATTAATGGAATAAGAACCAAAGTTTTCTAAGGGAATAAAGTAACAGTTTATACGTCAAAAACTAGGTAGAAAAAGCTTATTTTATATTTGGTCATTAGATAAATAAATTTAATCGACAAAAAACTGTTAAATTATTTTTTTATTTACATTTACTTATATGATATGCAAACCAGATAATCTGGTATAATATTTTTATTTCTGGTTAAAATTGGTAAAATTTTTCCATACGGTAGGATTATCTTAAAATATAAATTAATGACATTGTAATCTAATAACATCGGACTGAAAATCTCTCAAATTTTTGTTGTTACAAAGATATTCAATTTCGAAGCCAAGCTGAAAATTTCAAATTAATTTGTCGTTGCGTAAAATTTTTTCGAATTTTTATTTGAATTTGAACGCGGAATATTATTTTCTTTTTACAAAGGATTAAAACGACATATCAATCACAGAATAGTCTCATGACAATGGGAAAAAAAATTGAGCAAAAACTGCATATTCGCTTATGCGAAATATTGATAAAACCTTCAAATTTTACTCTTGTTTATTTTCATATAACCAGAATAATTTCCTCATATTGAAATTATGAACAGGTCATTGAAAATAAATTAAATCCAATTAAAATATTTTCATGAGTCTACCATATAAAATTTGTAATTTGCGTTTAATAACATAACCTACATATCCAATTATAATTTGTTTTTGTTCTACATTCAATACGTATTTAAATCACTTTGTGTTTTAATTATTATTAATTTATATTCAAAATATATTAATTGTTTGAAAGATTATCGAAGAAAATCATTAAGAAAGGATATATAATTAACAAATTATTACTTCGAAATATTAATTCTATTTACGGGAATATCCTTTCATCTTTTGTTCCGCTGAAATTAAATATATATTATTAATATTCTTAAATAAAATCCCCGAAAAATTATTTCATATCTCCATAAAGCTTATATGTCAAGGTCGATTTTTTTTACAGAAAACTTTTTTATCCAATCTTGTTTGAATAAAATAACTTTTTTATATGAAATAAAATTTATTCCATTATATTTAAAAGTTCTTTGATGTTTTTTCACGTGCGTACCGTATTTTTTTCCTTTTATATTTTCAAAGTTAAATCAACATTGTCATGTTTATATATGAAGAAAAAAATCATATATTTTTTAAATTATTCAATATTTAAATTTTCAAATAAAGCAAAATAAATTTATCTTTAAATATTTTTGTTTTTTAATGTATAATTGTGTTTTTTCTTGCACAATTCTTGAATTGCTAATAATAAAAATGTCGCAAAAATAAGATTTAAAATGGCTTGTATATTTCTGGCGTCTAACAACATAAAGAAAACATAATGTGTTACGTTCTTTTTACTACAACTTGTGTATAGTACTTGCGCGCAACAAACAACTTATTTCCGGTGCAATGCACATTTCTTCTCTTCTTCTTCTTGCTCTTATTTTTGCTGTTTTATCAGAAGACTGCAGAGAGTTTCCTGCTAACTCACGCGTTTACCAAATTCCAATATTGAAAAAGGAAAAAAAATGATTTTACAAAGAGTTTTAAAATTGGTTAAAGTTGTTGCTTTCTAGTTTCGTTTAAACTTGTAATTTTTATTTTGTAAAAGCGGTTTCCTATTACTGTTTATATAAAATTATGTTTTTGCGTTAAACTAATTTATTTTTTTCTTTTTGTTACAGGTAAGACATCTTTACTCTACTTATATTTAAGTTCTATACTTGTAAGGAAACTGTAAGTATTATATTTAAAATATTATCATATCAGATTTGATGATAATCTTAATTAAATAAACCATACTGCCGGGATTATATGATATACCATTTTCAAACGCATCTTACATAGTTTAAGATAGTTAGAAATGTTATCTTTTTAAATTAAAGATTAAAAATGTGTCATGTTGTTCCCACGAAATTCCTCATAAAATTTAAATTCCAGTTTAGTTCTGCAGTTTGTATAAAACACAACTTGTGTTAACATGTACTTTGTGTCTCAAGATTTTTCTGAAATAGCGTTTGTTTATGGAATATATTGGCCAGGTAATCAAAAAATTAATATTTAGGATCATTATATTAATAAGTTACTTTAAAAGAATTTATTCTAAATTTGCTGAGTTAAGTATAGATAATTTTGAAAACAAAAGAGTTTTGAAGATGGTTTGTAAATATTTTTAGAAACATGATTAATTAGTGTGTTGTAAATTTATTAATTACTGTAGAAGAAGAACAAGTAATACCGTTAGATCATCTCTTTTCAGAATTCAGACACAAGTTATTAATTTTCGTAAAGTACACCGCAAAATACTATAATTAGACATTCCAGAAACACGGCGGCTAAATTAATTTCGCAAGATTCCAAATTTTCATTACTTTGTAAAGCGTTCTGCTATTACGTTGTGTTCACTTTGTTATAGCAAAATTAAGTTCTTAAACTTGTATGAAAAATAGATTCTTAAGATTTCCGTACAAGTTTAAAACTACATTTATTTTAGGAGTTTCCAATTTATTATATTTTACTAAAACTCCTTTTTTAAAGTTTATCAAACTATCTGAACAATAGTCGAATGTCATAATTTATTATTTTACTATATAAGGGTTCTAAAAAACAGAAATCAATGATAGTCAAGGGTGCACAAAGTGCAAACTGAAATCAGTTCAGTGCACTTTTTTGTTTACTCTTTGTCTGTAAAATAGTCACGACTGTTATATCTGTCTGACACGCTAAAATACGGTTAAATAGCGCCCTCTATAGCAATTATACTTGTAGTTATTCAAGATGGGTTTTATATTTATTTGTCTGGAGTATAAGATGACTTTTTTGTAATTTAACGGAATGAATAGTTAACTTAAAATGAAGTGTACAGAATAAATGTTGGATTTTGTTGTAAAGGTTTCATTATTAGTTGTTCTACGTAAATATGGTTTTAGAATGTTTGTTTGGCGAAAATTAAAATTCAAATGAATTTTTCTTGAGGTATAGTTGTTTAGTTTAACGAAATCAATTTTCGTTGTTTATATTTTAAATTATATGAGGAGAATTTGTAATCCAAGTGAGAATTGAACGAGGGTGTGGTCACAGCAGCTCGATGCATTCAGAGTTGTGCAGAGTAAAGAGGAGTAAAGAGGGTAATTGTGAACTGCGAGCACGTGGGATGGTTGTGCGCGCGTCAATATCTGAGTAAGACACGTCGACCCTATCTCTAGCGTTGCTCTTCACTTTGCTTTACCCTAGTCCTTTCGAGTTGTGTTGCTTCCGTCTTCTGTCAGTGTTTAACACATCAAATGAGGTTGTTAACCAGATGTGGTTTTTGTGTTAAAGCGATAATGAGTTTTTTTGAAACTGAATCTCACTGATATTTTTGTTGCTATTTGTAGCGAACCGTTAATTTCATATTGAAATATTTTAATAATAATATTTCAACACTTGCTATTTAATATCGAATAAGAAAATAGGGTAGTCTTGTTTATTAGATCAGTAGTTCTTAACCTTTGAATAGTTGCGCTCCCTTTGGAAATTGCCTAAAATAACTCTTAATATAGTTCGCGAGCCCCTTTAACTTTTTGCGGCTTCCTAGTAGGTCGTATGAGGCTCTTTAAATACAGTCCCTAGAGTCTACAAGATTTTTCTAGTGCCTAAAACCTATAATAATAGTCATTCGACACTGGATTTAAGACAAATATATAGGTTGTTCTGGAAAACAAGCAATGCCAGATCTTGTCATGAAAGGCAACAAAAGATAAAGATCTTGGGTGGTATTATATATGTATGTATAAGATACAAATATTTAAAAAATATCTTCTCTGTATAAATATATAAAGTTTATTTCAAAATATCTAAAACTTTCTGCAATATAATACAATATACACAAACGCAAAACAAATTCTTATATGTAAATATTGATTTAATAAAAATATCAACACCAGCCATGACTTCAAATATAATAAAATAGAAAATATAGAAAAAAGAAATACATAACTATAGTTTCATACAAGTTATCTTCAACGTGCTTAAAAATAAATATATTTTGATAACAAAGAATCACATTTTTAATAGAATCAAGTATAATCTTGTTGTTATGAAAACAATATACGGTTCATATTATAAAAAAGAAAAGATAATAACGAAACCCTTTTATTCTCATCAGTTGAGTTTAGAATTTAAAGCAATTACGATTTAAAATAAGTGACAGTTCGCTTCATATTCTGAACAGGCTTTTTAGAGATCACTTAAATTTTTTTACACTTTTATATTATAATTTAAATATGCATTTTATAAACTTTTAAAATGAAACTCATTTAGAATAAATCATCAGTAAATTCAACTTAAACAAACTTGTTAATAAGTTATTAAAACTCATATGAAAGATATTAAACGCCAATCAGTCAGAACTTAGCGACTATAATAATGAAACTAAGACAATATTTATACCATTATTCACAGGATACGATGTTCACACGTCACGGTCGTAGCCTTCTTGACAGTTTCGTAAATTCCCTCGTAACGAGTATTCAGCCAAGTATATATACAGTATCGACCCTAGCCGCTATAACGTTATACCTGACTAGTAAAGGATAGGATAAGGCTAAGATTTTTCTCTTCCATCTCAAGGTTTATAAAATCGTTGCAGGGGATAAGCAGATTTTCCACTGTAACTTACTGTTTTTTACTATTTCAAGATGTTGAGTTATTTTGAAGAAAGGTTCTTTATTCACCACAAAAATATTAATTCCAAATTTAAATCAATCGATAAATAAACTGGTATATTTAATTGGAAGGAAAAATGATAAGTTCTGAACAAGAAAAAAGTAATTTGGGATGTCATCTAGTTATCCATCACGTAATATTAAATCCCAAGACGTTTAAGTATCAAGGAGGACTTGACATCACGACCAAAACGCACGGCTAGAATTAATCAATTATAAGCACTCATCGAACATCAGGCCAATGGACTTTAACTCAACCCTTAGCCCTATAGATATCATAAATTTATAGATATGAAATAAAACAATATAACCTATAAAATATGTAAATTCATTTGTAAAAATGAAATACTTGAATATCACCATTTTATATTTTGTTATACGCTTCATGCTGTTATACATTTATATCTGTTGCAAACAGTCAATAGGAAGAATAATGGGATATCATTTATGGAAAGTGTGTTGACTTGCCAATTTTAAGATGAGCCGTCAAGTGCTAACGACAGCGGATTTCACTGAACTAAACCCTTGAACCTTCTTGACTTTGAACCTTCAACGAAAATCAAGTCATAGTCACGCGCATAAACCGCAAATTGCCTGCTTGGAAAGAAAAGACGCTTCAAGTTTCCATGGTTGCGGCTTGGACAATTTATTCCAAGAATATTGTACATTAAGTTGTATCATAAATAAAATACAATCCAGAAAGTAATGGAACATTAAATTATTTAGAGGGAAAATTTACATTTATTGTTTTATATTTTTCGCATGGTATATTTTAAAATATTTTTGTGCTTGGAATTGAAATCTGTCTTTAAATTTTAACCTATTTTAAACTTAGATGTAAATCTAATCTTAAATCATTTTTGAATTACTTTGAACTGTCTTAATTGTTTTATATACCTATATTTTTGAATGTTCATTTGTTTTTTAACCGATATTTTATTTATTTTCAGTTGATATTTAATTGGGGTGTAACCAATATTTAACTGATCTTTAACTTATGGTTAGTTATAGGTGCCTGAGTAATTTCTAAGTTTTATACATATCTTTTATCGTTTTTATGTGCTTTCATTTGTTTTTAAATCAATATATTTTACCTAGTTTTAACTAACTTTTACTAGTGTTTAACCGATATTTTATTGCACTTTAGATTGAATTTTCAATACTAGAAAATAGCGTCAACCAAATCCAATAAAACAAATAGTTTCCGAAGTTAAAATTACTTCCAACTTAAAATAAAAACAAAAGCAACAAAGCTATAAACTTCGTTCTTTTAACCTAACTTTGAAAATATATGTCAGTATGGTATTTTATAAACTATCCTTTCAAAAATAATACCACAGTACAAGATTAGGATTATTCTCATTCGCACGAAAAGCAACTGAAACATTATTTTAACTGCGTTCAACAACACCTTACATAATTCCATTATATCCTTTGTACGTTAAATCCGCTTTTAAGACAAGCATTAGATACAAGTTGAAGGATATTATACAGAAGAGGATCTTAAATAAACTCTTCGGTTCTATTGGATACAGGGAACAATTGAATTGTAATTGTTAAGTATTTTATAGGAATTGTGACATTGGTTAAGAAAAGCTAACAGTTTCTAGTGACACGTACATTAATAATTGGAACGCTTACAATATAAAATTCATATTGTAAGTGACAACTTGTTGAAGTAATTTAGACAAAGTGTATTTGAAACTTCTGTAGTTTAATTGAAATCACAGAAATCGTAATCATCACTAATAATATCTAAATCTGTTTATTCATGTCTACGGTCTTTGATTTACGGTATATAATTCTATTGGTTTACCAATTTCAATCAATAATTGGGTTATTGTTTGATACTATCTATGGTTTAATTTTACTTTTGGGTATTAGTAGATTCCGAAATATGCCGGTAACTAATATTAAATTGTTTCGTAAATATTATAAAAAGACAATGTAACCTAAATTTACACCTAGTCGTCTTTATTTAATTTTTAACCTACATCCTAATTATATCTCCAACAAGTGTTGGTTCAATTTATATACGACGCAATGGATTCTAAAAGTAAATTTCTTCGTGTTTACATTTTATATTTACTTTTAAATTGAGATTCACATTGAATGTAAAGAGTAAATATTTACAATTTTGTTGTTATTATTATTATTAGTAAATATTTTAATTGTTTCATAGAACGAACTTGTTTTAACTTTAAAATTAATTTATAACCTAAAAGTTTTGTTATTGGTTTGGAATTTTATTAAAATGACTATGCAGTTTATAGTTTTTGTTTGAAAGTATTTTATCTTGTATGGTAGAGTAATAAATTTTATGTACATACATAGAATAATTTACGTGTCAAAATACATATAACATGTAGTATCATGTATATGAAAAAGGTTTTCTGAAATTTATGTTCTGTACAAAAACTGATAATAAGAATAAAGAACTATGAAAATATTATGAGATGAATAAAATTGGGAAATTAGATAAAATTCTACGGGTACTATTTCCCAAAGTCGCAATTTCCAAAACTATATTTCAGTCCAAATTAATACGAAATTCATCACATTTTAAATTACTTCATAAACTTAATTTAGCGTTCACTCACAGTCACAGAAACTCATGTAATAAAATAAACATAAAACAGATGAGCATATTCGAGGGAGTAAAATAGAAAATAAAACAAGACATAACTGGCGCCCGCCTAATTCAGCAATTCTACGTAATATCCGGCTCAAACTGAATTTGTCTGTACACGTTAACAGGACTGTATAGGGTAATACGGGTTGTTTCTCTGGGTTGCAATAAGCAATTACGAATACTATTTTGATTGTTGATGTATATGTGTGAATTCGGGATAAAATGTTGTTTAGTTCAACATTTCTTGGTACGTTTTGTGTGGCATAACTCTACAGCAAATAGAGGTTGTTTTGAAGTTGTTCAAATGTTTGTTTTATAATTTGAATATCGTTATAAGTTGAATTTAATTTAACAATCTGGTTTATCCATTTTATTTTTGACCATAATTGAACTTACAGGTGATAAAAATATAAGTTATGTCTTTAAAATGATTAAGTATAAAAGTAATTTTTTATTATCCATAAAATATTCTATTATAAAGTAAATAATTCAGTTGTTTTATATGCAAAATTAGCGACTTTCTTTTGTTATAATAATAAACGCAATAGATCTAAGTGAACTTGGACGCAAACATTCCAACCTCAAAAGTGAAAATTGTCGTAGGTTATTTAAACGTGTTCCATTTGCTTTATTCTAAACAAACATACCTTTTATGCGGTTAATTATAAAAATATTTATAAGTTACTTTAATTTTTGGAGTAACTTACATTAATTTTTAAATGTAATTAAGGTTTAAAAAATTATTCAGGTAAAACGCGAAGAAAAAATTTACTGAAACATATTTTTATTATGAAAATATAAATGAATCAATTATAATATGAAAATCTAGATCATGCTCTAAATCTAAATGAATATAAATCTAAATTAATTCACATGAAGGACGCCAATATAACACGAAAATAATTTATTCGTCCTTGAAACTATTACCTACATCTTTCCACTAAAATAAATTTATTATTTCATCTAATCTATTTACATTTGATGACACTACATCTTAAATTACAGTCAGCAAGTAATATTTTCATGCATTTCATCGTTTTTCCGTGTCTTAAAAACACATTTTCAACGTCAAGGTTGATATTGGTCTATTGCCAACTTGTAA
Organism: Pogonus chalceus; assembly: GCA_002278615.1. Lineage (NCBI taxonomy): Eukaryota > Metazoa > Arthropoda > Insecta > Coleoptera > Carabidae > Pogonus > Pogonus chalceus. Next base: position 2,074,658 of record CM008233.1, on the reverse strand, counting down.
CCGCTTGAGAATGCCAAGATTTCTTGTGTTGTTTCTCCATTTGGATCCATTATAGATTTAGTATTAATTATTATAAAGTTACCAGGAAATGAATTATTTTAGTATTTCTTTAATTGAAAACTATTAAAAAAAATTAATTAATTTTGAAACTCCCAAATTTCCAATTTCAATAAAGTAATAAGAAAATCATTACGAAATAAAATTACTTTTGGAAAGTAAGAAATTAAATCTTTGACACTCGAGTAAATAGATTAAGTATACGCATCTCTAGAATTTTAAACTCGGCGGTAAAGTAATTAGATTTTATTCAATAAAAAACAATTCAAAAAGGGCAAACGGAGACTTAGAGGTAATTGAATTGAAAGGATCGGAACTGTAGACAGCGCTAGAAATAGAAACAAGAGTGGTATATATTGCATCCGAATACTTTCAACTCTTTTTACGGTTACCTAACTTCATTTTGATAAGATAAAAAGATGGAATATGTATCCATTATCTTGAAAGGAAATTATTGCAATGTTGCTTGGGAAACAAATTATAAAGATATTTAAGTTATAATTTAATTAATTTTTGTCTACTATCTTTCATATTTAAGCCAAATTATTTTAATTGTTATTGCTTATTTTAAGGTTAAACAGTATTTATTGGAATAGTTACTTCGCAAATTTATTACAATACTTAATTGTACAATTTTGGATCATCATCAGAAGTACTCATTTTATTTTATATTAAAATGTAACTTTCCGATTTTCAAACTAGTTTTTATTGAATTTATTAAACTATTATCTCTTGCTATTAATGTTAATTGTTATTTCCTAATTAACTGTCTAATGAGTATCACTAATATAAATTATCAAAATTGGCAAAAAAATTCACGCTGTAAAATTAAAAATATCTAAAAAATGGCAAAAATTTTACTTAAAAACAAAAATATTTTCATTTTTGCTTCTAAAAGTTTATTTAATTTAAGATTTGATAAGTTTCTTAATCTTTTTCGTGATTGGCACCCCTTGAATTTGAGAAATGTTCTCGCACCCTTTTGAAAAATTGCACTTTGTATAATATTTCATATATTTTAGTGTGTTTTTTTATTAAAATAATAATTATC
>CM008233.1:2055876-2073239 GCA_002278615.1 Pogonus chalceus | reverse complement strand
AGATTAAAATAACACTTTTTAAGATTTCACCTTTTTATAAAACTTTATGACTCTATTTACCTATATGATAACCAATAATCAAAAAAGTTTAAAGCTTATAATTTATTTTATTTATTCAATGAATTTATATTATAAATTTATCGTCAGGTTAATGCAAGTTTTGATTAAAATTATTCGACTGAAAATAAAGTTATATTGGTAGTCGATAATTGTTTTTTATTATATACGATAAATTAATCTGTGAACTACATTGAAATTTTATTTGTTAAAATATATTTTCATTTAATTTTTTAGCTTTTATTAATGGCTTCTATTATAAATATCCATTTTACGTATTTTTCATATTTGTCTTAGATTTATTAAATATAAATGTCGTGAACAGTTGTATATTAAATACAACAATGAAAAATAAATAACAAACTCGAATGCACATGCATGAAAACTGCAAACTGATAAAGACCAACAATTCTCCTGAGAAAGCAACTTGCTTTGTATGCCAAACAAAGATACAAAATATGTTACGACGGATATCAAATAACACGGAGAAAAATGGACAACTCTTCCTCCTATTTTATTCTGTTGATTTTGTTGTTTGTCTTCCAGTATTCCAACTTCCATTAAAATACAAACTTGGCGAAATGGAACGTTTTACTGCCGTATTTTGTCAAGTTAAATACTATTAAAGTTTCAAGTGTAAATTTCTGAAAAGTTTCATTTTTCACGTATTTATTTTGAGTTTGCTCCAATATTGTGATTTTCATTTTCAACACTTTTCAGTTATGCTCTGTTGATACTAGTTTATCTATGCCAACTATGATGCATATAAAATAAATAAACTGGTTGTTAAAAGTGTTAAAATAGTGTTATGACTTGTATATATCGGTTTATTGGTGTATAAATATTTTTTAACATTACTTCTCTGTTATTATTCAAACATTTAAATACTCGAATGTTATTTTAATGTTTATTTTATGATTTACTAGCTATAGTATAACTACATTATAAATTTTATTTATGTCAAAATTTTTTCAAATTCGCGATCAACTTTCACAATTTTGTCTGTTATGATTTGAACTTAACAATTAAAAAAACCTATTTACATCAGTTCATTGCAGTATTTCATCCCAACGTAATGTTATCGTTTTCGTTATCAGTTTTTCGATCAGAACCAATGAAATCGACAGTCAGGTGCAAAGCTTAAATGATGCCAAAGCCTGTAGAGAATAATGTTGTAGCGCAATTTATGGTCTTCCAATTACTGGTAATCAGATATCAGGCCGGATTTCTTACTTTGATAGCGAAATTTAGTTGCTTTTAAATTCTACGCTCTTGCTACTGCGAGTTATTTTCGGTTACTCTTTAATATTAGATTATTCACAATAAGCTACAGATATTAATACATATTTTTATTTTAAAATAATTAAAAATATTTGTAAAATAAAACTTTTAAAAAAATTATTAAATTAAAAACACAAAATTATGTATAAATAGTCAATTTATATATCTTTCACTAAAACATTGATAGCGGATATAAATGCACATCTGATGAAACAAAAAATAAATATAGTTTTTTTTAATATATTTTCCTTCATTACTGAAGCAGAAACTGCAAAAATTATGTATTTTATTAAACCAACAACATTATGCATCATTTATGAACGTTATGCGATAAAATTAAAATTTTCTTCACGTTTCAGTAAAAGCTTAGAACTTATTAAATTATCAGTTAACAATAAATTTGCGTTTAAATATTTTTATTTTATAAAAAAGATGAAATTTATATCAGTTTTGATTCATGTAACATTTAAACTAATTTTTTCGGTTTAGATTTTAGTATAAAGTTATTTATTTACATTTTGTGAATTTCCTAAATATTAAATTTAAAATAACATAAATCTTATATATTCCGTAAATACCAAAATAATAAATTTAAAGTATATGTACTATAATAGAAATCGATTTTACTTTCTGTCATAATTCATCATTAATATTGGGCGTTATCCAGACAGCTTTGATTTGTAAATTATATTGAAAGCATGTTATATTTTTAGGTTAATTTAAAAATAGATAAGTTAAAGATACCGGCTACATCTGTAGGCGTTTATGTTATGCTAAAGTTAATTTCGATACCTTCACATTTGACAAGTAATGATGTGTCAAAAGTTCCTATAAAAATTATTGGGAAATTTTTAATTTATTTTTTCCGGTTTGAAGATGAAAGAGTTTGTTTTATATTTATGTTTTTTTAAGTATCGTTCATAAATATTTATTGCAAATATAAAATATTATGTAATCGTTTGTATAATTAGTATTTATGGGTTGATATTACTGTATTTTGTAATTTCGAAATTAATTATTTTTTGTATTTTGTTTAGGCCGTGGTGGAGTCGATGGCGATGGGGAGGTGAGAAGCAGCCGGTCGGCGCGAAGCGGTCGTCGGGACGATCCGCGACGCCATACATTATCAGGCTCCGACCCGCACTATCCGGCCGGAATGGCTGTGCAAGGCGGACCTTTATCCCGCACCATGGACTTGGAGGTATGTATAAATAATTATTATTTCTATAAATAGTTTATTAAATCCATTGTTTATTGATACATACTTAATTTCCTAAATAAAGTTGGCGATATAATTAATTAAATACCAAAATAATCGATACAATCAAAGCATAAAAAGTTTCAATTATTAAACATTATAACAGGTTTGAACAGGCTTCGACACAACCTAATCAACATATCTATATAAATAGTTGCCTACTAGATCTATTAAGAGAAATTTATTTAAACAATTGCAGAGACCACGTTAAACAACATTTACTTTACAATATTTTAATATTAAACTTAACTGAACCTCAAATTTTAATAATGATTTTATTAATTATTCTCTCTTATTCCTTTGTACCCTGTCTCGTACATTATATAAAATTTTCGTATACAATATTTACTCTAACAACACAGTATGAAAATTTGAAATAAAAATGAACATTATATGTAGCTACATTGTTATTTATGTAGTTATTCATTAGTACGGTACGACGCGGTAGATTGTCATTTGTTAATTCATTCATTTGTTCTGTGTACTTATTAATTATTTTCAGTTAAATAACACAACTTTATAATTAATATTTGCTTGTTTTTTGAATTGAATATAACGAAAAACGTTTCAAATATTTGATGTCTGATTTTTTAGTTTTTAATATATAGTTTAATTATTTATTTTTCGGTATTACATTCGCCATAAAGTTCCCTGTAATTTTATGTATTATACAGGATACTTGTATATCTGTCGATTTTCGAGTAAAATATTAAGATTATCAACTACGATTTTTGTTGGTTTTTATCATTTTAGTATTTTTTGCGATTAGCTCGCAAATTAGGCTTGATATTAAAACTGACTTTTTCGCTATACAAAGTAGGTATTTTGCACTCTCTTTTGTCAACGCAAAATGTTACTTTGCCGCTCTTAAGCGACAAAGTAGAAAAAACTCTCGCTAACGTTACCTACACGTTTATTACCTTCACAAGTCAATCTGACATATGATTGCTCAGTCGGTACATTACATAACCTAACAAAATGTCCTGCTATGTATAAGCCTTACAATTTTCGCTGATTTTAAATATTTAGCGATTTGCTTGAAAACTATGCTAGACATTAAAATGGGCTCTTAGGCATTGAATTCACCGTAAAATTCTTTATTAGAGTCTGCATTAAAAGTACTATCTCAAAATGGGTCGAATTTTGAAGAAAATAGTCGAATTTAAACTACAAATTTTGCTTATTTTTAACTTTTTGGTTTATTGTGATTTACTTAAAAACTAATTGTAAGTAAGATATTAAAATTGACTTTTCAGCATTGCATTGACCGTAAAATTCCTTATCAAAATATGCATAAAAAATACTACCTCAAATTAGTAGATTTTCGAGAAAAATAGTTAGACTATAACCTTACGAATTTTGCTCATTTTTATTTTATTTTATTGCTTTTTTTGCGATTTGCTTGAAAACTAACCAAGATGTTGAAATGTACTATTCGGTATTACATTAGTGGTTAAATTCCCTATCACATTATGTATTAGTTTTTACAACTTTCGATTTATTCGAAAAATAGTAACGTTATTACTGATTTTTAACATTTTCTGTTTTTTGCGATTGGCTCGAAAGCTGAGCTGATTATTAAACTAGATTCCTACAAATACAGTTTACTATAAAGAGGTCAATTTTTGAAAAAAATTGTAAAACTATAATATATAGTATATTCTTTGTTTTACTTGTGTTGCATTTCTTTTTAAGTTTAAAAAATTCTGAATATTTTGCCATCAAATATTGAGATAAAAAAAAGAAGAAAATCAGTCTAAAACCTTAAGAATTCGTGCAGAAAATATGTACATATGAAATATAAAAATGTAGGCGCTAGAAAAGCGAAGATTCCAAATTTAGCAAAGACAGTGGTTATCTTTAGGGTGTTTGTATGTAGGGTAGAGTTGTCTGAATTTAAACGAAGTGTATAAACCGAGTTTATCCAAGTTATGTAATGGTTCAGTGAGTTGAGCTATAGACTGTGGATGTAGCTGGGAAATACGCGTAGTTAGAAGTTTCCTTGGGTCTTGATTTATGGTTACGACCACTACATGAGAATATATACTAGTTGTTTACACAAATTTCATTATAAAAATAAACATACTATGTTCACATACAATTGGACATTACAAATTATTCGCATTTAGTTTATAATCACATACCAAAGTCATCAAAATGAATATAAACATTGTTAAACAATCTGAAATATATAAAAATAAACTTTTTTATTAAATTTCAATACATTTTGATGTTAAACTAAATATATTACAAACAGACATTTTTTATAACTAGGATAGATATTTCCAATCTGACTTTTTATAAATCCATTCTTCTATCTTTTGTTTATCGTTTTATGCCAACGTTTAAAGATGAATTTTTATTTTTTGTGCATATATATAAGAAAACATTTTGGATTATAAAATAACATATTTACATTGGTATAATGGTCAATTAAGCAATGATCATTTAGTAACCGTATTATAATACATTAACAAAGCGGTTCCAAGAAAAAAAAATTCATTTGCAACACGCAAAAGAGCATTCATCATTTCTTAATACACCTTCTTGCATATTTAATGAGGAACACAATAATAACTCCTCAACATCACAACCTTAAACAATAACGCAGTATTACAAATGCAGAATTCATAATCAATAATATTTTGTACCTTTGATTAATAAACTTTAATAATTACTTACCTACTGTTACGGTTATAATCGAAAAAGCAATATTACACCCCTTTTTAATTAAAGTCATAAAATAAACGAGGGTTGCACACATTAAATACGAAAAGTGGTCGATATCAGGGGTGACCAACATAAATAAATGAATATTTTAACACTTGGTTTGTTAGTAGTTGCATAAAATATAGGCATACCTGGAGAAATTGTGGTTTTATATTAAATATTATTTGAATTCCGAAAGTTTTATGAGCGGCTCTGCTCTTCATTTATTTCTGTTCAAACCAGAGATATTTAAATGTTTATGAATATGTTTTAAAGTATTTATGTTTACTAATTAAAATAAACATTTGCATTTAACTATATAAAATAGTTTAAAGTATTTTCTGTGAGATAGAAATATAATTTAATATTTTTTTCAAATATACATGAATTTATACCATTATAAAATAATTATGAATAAAAAAATAATGTAACAGAAGCAAGCAAATCTCAATTTAAGCAATAAAAAACCCTTGACATGTTAAAATGTAATTAAATAATAATGGCCATAAAAATATCTAGATATCTGAATACTAACTATAAAAAAATAATAATTAGCATATTGATAAACGAAAAATGATATTTCAGGAAATAAAATTCACCGTCTTTGTAGAAAATATAATATATTTTATTATTTATTTTTAACTTTATAAAAACAGCTTTTTTGTGATATTTTACATTTTTTTCTTCTAGTCTTTTTTTAAAATATATTTAAATACAATAAAAAAATTCTTTTTTCTTTAAAATAGATTATTTAAACAGAAAATAAATAATCGACGATACAACGTGAATTCCTTTAACGCGTTTAAGGTATTGCTACTATTATTTTCATATAAGATGGAGTGGGGTAAGCTCGTAAACAGGGCAAGTGCATATACTGATAAATATATAATAAATATATTTATATTTTGGACTTTTATTTTATATAACTGCGTCCCCTTTCTAATTTTAGTAAAAAATACTTGTTTGCTTAAAAATGGATAACTCTAAAACTAAACAATTTAATTTAATAGAATAAAAAGCATTTTATTGTAGATTTTTTAATAATTTTGCTCTTGTTCCGTTACTATTGAAACAATGTTTGAAAGCATTTTAACTCTTAGTTACGCTCTTGTCCCATTTACGGGGGAAAGCGCAAAATAGTTGACATTTTGTACAATATCCTAGAAAATTGAATTTTTTAAGAAAAATTAGAATCCTACGTAATATTTATTTACAAGTAATACCTGTACAAAGCATTTAATACAGTCAGCGTTAAGTATTTACTATACCAGACTGAAAATACATAAGTTTAAAATCCAACTATAAAAATTTGCTTCCCTTACCTCACTTCACCTTAATACGGTTCACTGTACAACACACAAATTTAGTATATCATATTGTTTATAGAAAAAAGCTCTACAAAAAAGCTCAGATATAAATTTTCTATAATATTAATAGAAAAAAAGATATTGCGTTTAAAGTGCATTCATTGCTTAATTTTAAATCTATTTTTGTTTATAATTATTTAATTATTATTGTTACAACAAAAATTTTTGTAGACAATATTATTATCTACAAAAAAGATTCTTACAAAATTTTTGTAACACTTACAGTTTCCAAGATAATTTAACAGAAAGATTTCACCCTTATTTTCAAAATTGCGCCAAAAAGGCATCGATCCCGACCCCGAAAACTCAAACTTAAGCTTTTGAGAAAGTCCTTTGCATGGTAAAAAAATTAAATTACGCCTACCCAAAATGCACGATTGACCTCTTTTTTTGCGCAACAGATACAACACGAATTCTTATAGCGTTATTCGGAAAATTACTGCAATATATAAATCATATTTTTTCTCGTTATATCATGGTACGTTATTATTATTTTTAAAATTTTTCCTACAAATTATGTGATAACAAATCAAAATAATTTTGTCTTCGCAGAATTTTCAAACAAAAGAATGTAAAACATGCAAATTTAACTAAAACAAATTAAATTTAAATCACGCAACAGACAACTTTATAAAACAAATTATAATGAAATAAATCAAAATATATTTTTTACAAAAGAATAACTAAAGTTGTAAATTGCATATGTTTCCATATGAAAGCAGCGAAACAATAATATCCATATATCTGTTGATGTATATACATATATATGTAATACATTTATGTAGTTTAGTCCAGTTCAGTTAGCAATTCGTTAACCATAGAAACATCAGAACGGCGTGGGAGAAAATGACACAATTATAACATCCGCTAGTTGATGCTACATTTATATGGAAATAGGACAAATTGTAATTAATATATGTCATTAATAAATGTGTGGTACCACTGATGCGAAACCTTACAATTTTGAACCATATTATTGAGCAATATTCGCCCTAAAATAGATTATCATGAAATTTAAGCATTATTGTAGGATGCATACTTATACTTTATATATTTATTTATTAAAACGAAACATTTTTTTACATAATTTCCAGTTAAATTAACAAATAAAATTCAATACAACAATTTTACCATCAGTAAATCCATTTTACAAGTTCAATATTTAAACAAAACTTGTTGGAAACATTTCATTTTATTTTATTCAATGAACTGAATATTATTACACAACGGGTCAGCAATTTTATTTGCCTCATTCCTACCGAATACAATTTTATATATTTAAATAAAAAATAATATAACTTGTACGAACATGTTCCGGTATATAATCGTATATTTAACACTGACGTTATGACATCACTTCAATTATAACTAAAAACATCGGTACTCGCTCTGTACCCTGGTGTACATACATTTAGTATTAAACTTGACGCAGACTTTTTCGTTTATCATTTGTTTTGTTGTTTTTTTATTTTTTGTTTTTCATATAACTTTAAACTGTTACAATATGATTTTTTTTTGTAACTGATTTCATGAATAATATTTATTTATTAAAAGAAGTGTTTGTGAAATAAACAAAATGAAGCTTTTTAAAAAGACACCAAGTTTAAGCAACATAATCGAAGAAGATAAAAGTACTGATAAAGATATTAAAAACAAATCAAAACAAATTAAAAAAAGTGATATTGGTGTACCAAAAAATTTCATCAAACTATCACCAGAATACTTACCGCATTTTTCTAAAAATAATGATTTTCCGAAACAAATTATTACCACAAAATCAATTGAAGAAACGAAATTGAATTCAAAAAAATCTAAACTTAAAAAATCAAAAAGTCTAAATACAATTGACAAAAGTGTATATAATAAACGTATTTCTGCAGAATTTTTACCACATTTTCGTAAAAGTACTAATTCTTCAAATGTTCAATTGAAAGAATCAAAGAGTGTTGAAAATATACTAGATGAAAAATCATCTGTTAATAAGCAAAAACCGCGTAAGAAATCATACGATTCACAATCCTTAGATCGCTCGGTTTTAAAATCAGTAATTAAATCTAAGAACGTTAAATATGTTCGGAAAAGTGATTTAAGTTCTACCGAGGAGTTTTTGAAAGTATCTGCAGAAGTTTTGCCGCATTTTCGAAAAAGCAACACGGATTTAAATTCATCCGATGATGAAAATACTACTTCAAAAGAAACTCTTATTGAGGAAGATAAATCAATTATTAATTTTGATGATTATGCATTAAATAATTTTATTCCTGCATCGAAATTGTTAGATTCATATTCCTTGCGATATGCAACGACATTACCTCATGAAATTCCTGTTACATCATGTTCATTATTAGCTGAGAATTATATCAAATCTGAAGTTGTCGATACCTCATCTCAGTTTCCGATCAAATCCCATAGCGTTGATTGTATCGATTTACCAATTGTTAGTCTCCCCACAAATTGTAATCGCCAGGTAGTTACACTGTCCGAAACAGTATTACCAACTACACAAAATGAACAACCAATTAATATTAGGATTATGTTACACGCTGCCAATCAGATGAGTTCCAAGTCACGCACAAGAAAGGTTTGTAGAATTGTTATTTCAGGATAAAAAAAACATTTTAGGATTCGGATTAGGATTTCATTGTGATGTTCATGTATTTTTTATATGTTGTTTATTTGACATAATTTTACGTTGTTTTGAAATAGGTACAAAGTAATCTTTTATTTAAAGTAACATATATTTTATGCTTAAAAAATTATACTTAAGTAAGTTAATTAATGTCATGTTTATTTACTAAATTATAACTACATCATACTTAATTCGCATGAGTCAAACTATTATCTTTATTGCGTCAAATTTTAAGTGCTTGAATTAAATAAAAATGTTTTATGTTAAGTTAATTACCGTGGTTTTCTAAATACGCAAAAAATGTTATATTTTGATATTTTAAAAAAAAGTTTTGGATTAAAATTCAGATGAATAAAAATACAATATAATGAATTAGGTGCCGATGCCACGAGGGTACCCGCCACCATCGTCCGCCATGTTGTTCGACGACGACCCGGGCATTATGTCCGAGGTGGAAACCAGTTCAACCGGTTTTCGGAGGGGCGGTAAACAGCGGTCTTCACTTCCGGTTGTTCGCACACCAAGTAAAACTCTCGAGAGACCGCTAGGTACGTACGTATTACAACAATATCAACTATTTTATCTTGTTGAAACTGGACGTTAGATAAATCGTGTACACTAATACATATATTGTACTGAAAACTAGACAAATTTTTATTTTGTTTGTTAAGTTTAAAGTAATTTTTATTTATTACTGGGATATATTGCTTTTGGTGTTTGATTCTGATAACAAATTTAGAAAGCAATTTATATGTTAATTAACTCTTTGTCTCTACTGAATAATTCTCGAAATAGTTCTATTATGAAATCTTTAAATCTCTATTTCTTTAACTTTTTAACTCAACTTGAAACATTTATTTTAGAAATATATCAACAAGTTACATTATTACATTCTTTACAACTTATTGTTAGTTAGAAACATGAATTGCTTTTTCAAACAGTATTATTTAACAAAAAGATGTATTGCTGAAAATCCTAATATAATAAATTTTTATTTATTTTTCTATTAATATATGAATCAATGTTAAGAAAATGGAAAATAAACTGAATTGAAGTATTTTAAATCCAGTATGTTATATATTTATAATTTAATTTAGGTATATTTGTGTATTCTCCAGGACTGGTATTTCTCCAATATCGAAACGAAACGAAAAGAGCCCTTCTCCCCAATGAGATCACATCAATAGACACAGTAAAAGCATTATTTGTTCGATCGTTCCCGAAACAACTTACAATGGAATATTTAGATTCACCTCTTGTCAAAATTTACATACACGATTCTTCAAAAGATATGTTCTACGAACTAGAAGACTTGAGGTAACGAGATTATAACACTTTTTTAAATCAAACCGCATTTTTAACATATATTTTTATCGGTTTTAAAGGTCGCACCTTCGTGATATTCGCGACAGGTCTGTACTTCGTCTTTTCGAATCAGCAGATGTGAGTGGTGGACTGCCAGGTCCAGGTACTGGGATATCAGGAGGAGTTGGTCATTTTGAGGATCAAAGCTATTTTTCGGAGCCAGAGTTCGATTCGGAGTATCAGCATCAGCATATACACAAAAGCAAGGTAAGTTTTATTTATTTATTAAAACATTTATTAAAATACGTTAGTCTTTACAAAGTAACAAGTTTAAAACATGAAATGTTGAATTAACGAATAATTCTAAGCTACAATATAAATAGTTTTCAAACGTGAAGAATTCTGGAAGACTTTAAATTATGAAATGAAGATGATACAATGAATGATGTATAAAAATATAAAATCTCAGATGATATCTACAATGGTGGACGTTCACGATTTTTCATTTAAAACTTAATAATTAAAACACTCTACATTGTGGCACTGCAGGGGAATATATTGCACCTGAATATAATTTTTTATGTACCGATCTCCATCCAAAAACTAAAGCCTTCGCGAAAGGTTCTTCGTCACAACCACCGCATACATTCATTACAGCCATTACTTCAGCTTCAGCAGGTTCTCTTTCATCACTTTGTTGTTGTTTCAAAACTGGTTGGTTGTTTTCAAAAGTAGCCAAACCAGTTAATAAATTAGGATCATAATTTAATCCAATTGATGAAGGATTACCATCATCTATAATTTGTCCTCCTGACAAAACTAATTCCCTCTTCTTATTCTTATTTTCTTTAACCTCACGCTTCGTAACTTGTTTTGGTTCAACCGCGGTAGCTTCTTCATTATTGCGTTTGAACAAATTATGATTTGAAATTGTCGAATCAATAATTTGAACATTTGCTGGATTGGTCAAAGATGAATGGACCAAACCACTTCCTGGGACCGGCGGAGATCCTGAATAATCAGTCAATGGTATTGGCTGAGAAATTGGTTGAGCAATTGGTTGCGTTATTTGTTGAGTTATAGGTTGTTGGAATTGAATTTGTTGTTGAGGTTGTTGATATTGAATTTGTTGTTGGGGATGTTGGAATTGGAATTGTTGTTGAGGTTGTTGCGCCTGCGCTACACCGAATGTTTGTGGTCCACTGCCTGATTGTGTGAATTGGAATGAGAACAACGGTTGCGCCTGAGGTTGAGGTTGTGGTTGTGGTTGTTGTGCTCCTAAAAGTTGTTGACTGACTAGATTACCAGCAAATTGACCGTTAATTAATTGCGCGTTGTATCCTTGTCCATTTGGTAATGTTCCTGGAACTAAAGTAGGGGCAGGGGAAGGTTGTGCAAAATTTAAATTCAAAGCTGGATTTATTTGACCGGCTGTCAATAACGGATGATTTGGTTGATTTGTTCTTGGAGCGGGTGTTGGTGGTGGAGGAGTGGTAATTGGTTGTCCATTATGGTCGAAATGGTGAGCGTGGTGATGCTTATGGTCTTTATGGGCTTTTCCAGCGGTTAAACTTACACTGTAGAGTTGTACCATTGTTATCTCACCGAGCATACCACCTGAACCTATTAATCAAACAGCATTTTTAGTTTATTTGCAAATCTATTTTATTTTTTTTAATTGTAATACCTTTTGGAGCTCCTGCACCTTCTTGGAATCCTCCACCAAATTGTGTTTGTTCTTGTCCGGAAATAGCTATACCACCCCCAGGTATTTTGTGTCCAACCAACTGAAAGATAATTTTTAATATTTTTAATCTTGCCATTATCTAATTGATAAATTTACGTCTTGACCTACTTTTAATAGAACTGTTTATTTTATAAACAATGTGTATACCGTTTCTACTATATTATTCTTATATTTCCATAATAATATGTAAGATAATAAAATGATTAATATATCTTAATTCAGATGCAAATTCCGTTAAAAGTGTAAAATATACAGCGAAGAATAGTTTGGATTATTGTTAAGTAAATTTATGTAAATATGTGCAGAGATTTATGTAAACCGTTGACCATAACAAGCGCAATAAACGTTATAATTTATGCACTTTAATTAGATAATAGCTTGTAGTGGCTTCCCTAACAAATATTTACATGAATATTGAATACAATGTTGTTTATCTTTGCCCAATTTATAATTAAATTACTCTTACTTTGTAAATATATATGGACGTTGGTAAATATTTAAGCAATAAAATATTTTAATGCATCTAATACAATTACCCAAGTTTTTACGATTTAAAATTACGACATCAATTAATTTTAATCTATTAATTACAAAATATAAATGAATTTAGTTGTAACTAAAGTGAAAAAAATGTAAAATATTCAACAATATAATTATTTTTTAATGAGATTAAGTGTGACATTACCCTATTATGGAATCCACGTCCAACTCTTTCGGCATTTACCCAAATCTGCCATTCGCCAGTTCGGCCGTTCCAACTTTGACATGAGTGGTACCAACGGTTCAATCGTAACGGGTAATTCAACCGGTAAAATGTATGTCCGTTTACTGATAAACTGTAGTAACTTGATCGGTCTGTGTTTGAAATCCAAGAGTAAATAGCACGGGGTTGGCCTTCCACTGTAATCAAAAATAAAATATTGCATCTACATTTTGCATTTTAACAATTGATTTGAATAAAACAAAATGATTAGTGTAACGAATTTTAAAATAATCACAGACCAGTGATTAGTATAATTAAAAAAGCAAAAACATTAATTCAAGTGCAACCTATTTATAAATAATGCAATTTCACTAATTTTTTGTTATACTTTTTTGCAGTAACAATAAAACAAAAACAAAAAACATTTGAGAAAGTTGTTACAGTATCAAGAAATTGCAATTAGTTCATTGTCGAAGGAATGACATTTAATTAAAAACGAATAATCATCTGGCATTCCTCTTGCCGCAATAAAAATTGCAAACTGACAGTGAAATTTGTTTTGATAATATATTAAATTATGCAAAATTTCTGTTTCATAATCTATAATTATAATTAAATGTATTTATTTTGTAATTTCGAAATGTAAATCAACGATTTGAATTAATTGTTTCATGTGGAATAAATTTTCTGTTTACTTAATAAATAATTTAGATTTTTTATAAATGAAAATATTTTTATTATTTTATTGCGTAAATTTTAAATATTTATNATGAAAATACTTTTATTATTTTATTGCGTAAATTTTAAATATTTATTTTAATTTAAAGCGTGTTATTTGAACAATGCATGTTAATAGTTACAATTAAAAAATTAACCTAATTTAAAATGAACCCTTTCACTTATATAAATCTAACGTATATTTTATAAATCAGTATTGCATGATATTTCCATTTAAAACAGCATTTTATCTTTCGTTTTTGTGATATATAAGTTTGCATTACTCTCAGAATTTCCGACATTCAATATAATTAATTATTAATCGGGGGAAAGTCTTAAATCTAGGACATTAAACTTGATTATATCTCGATATTTACTGCATATAAATAAAAGTTATTTTAAACTTTGTTGTTTGTTAAATAAAATATTTGTTTACTAATATTTACTATGTCTTATATTACGAAACAATGTTTATATTCAAACCATTTTCAGTAAAGTTCATTTATTTGTTACGACATTAAATTATAATCTAAATATATGACATGTACATAAAAAATAGATAAAAATATATAATCGATTTATTTTTATGATGAAATTTTACGATACATTTTTATGTTAATTAAAAAACCGTTTGGTTTTTCACTTTTAAACGAATATTTATTACGCTGTTCTGCTATTAAAAAAGACATTTTTATATGTTTCCTGTATATTAAATTCAATTTAATATTATATTTACTTTCATAACAGATAGAAAATAAACATTTCTCGTATATAAATACAATACACGAAGTAACACGAGTATAAGATTATTAAAGTTTAATTACTCTTATTTACTTTGTCGTTATTAAGCGGGGAGATACCTTCAAAATGCTGCATTATAATCGAAATTTAAAATTTTTTTCTTGATGAACGGTTATACTAATATGTCTAAAATTTTAAAAACTTTTTATTTCAATTTATTTTATATACAATTATGTTTTCCGGGAAGCACAGGTCGCGAGTTGTTGATTGGCGTGAGCTCTAACCCTCATGATTTTACATAAAATCTAATAAAATATTTTTTTTACTATTACTTACAATCATAATTTAAGGGAAAAAAGCAGTTTAAAATTGAGACGCTTAAAGTTTTTATTTCCAATTTTGACATATTTTTTTAGTGATATTTGTTTTAAAAAAATAAATGATTGAATTGTTGTTTTTGTTCAAATATTTTGGTTTATAGACAAATAATAGCAGGTTTTTAAATGTGTAAAAATTTCAGCGCAATCGGTCAAAACATTTTTGAATTATAGCTCAGGCCAATTTATAGTTTTGAGTAAAACGCATTTAAAGTTAAGGTAGCACTCATAGTGTAATGGTGTCAGGTTCATACACTATAACATCAGAAGTACCTTGAATTTTATTTTAAAATTTTAGTAACATATTCTTAACATATGAAACTTATATTTTATGAATGTTCTAAAGGTATTTCTTTCTTAATAGTTTCTTTTATTTAAGTATATAAATTTTATTAAATAATAATGAAAAACTCTGAGTTTGTTTCTCATAATACTAAAATAATTTTGATAAAAGAATCTATTATTTTTTCACCGTAAATCACTGGTAAATTCTTTCAGTTATTAAGTCTTTGAAATTTAATTTAAAAAAAAGTATACTTACAAGCATAGGAAAATAATGGATGATCATTACTGTGATTTGTAAACTTAGTCCACATACACAACGTAAATTCTTTCAATTTTGGCATTTCTGTTTTATATTGAATATACTGAAAGTATAAATCTTGCAAAAATCCAACTTTATATAATTCACATTGATCATTTCCACCGCCGATTCCATGTTGTTGCGCATTTAACAATGTTTGATGTGGCTGATATTGGGATGCTATACTTCCATGGCCATGGTAAGTCGTTTCTATTTGATATGGTACTTTGGTATCCAAGAAGCTGTATTCGGATGGTTGGATACTCGTTACAAATGGTAAAAGAACCAGTGAAAACAGGAATATTTCTTTCATTTTGATTGTTGATGTTCAACGGAAAGGAGTGGTGTTTTGTACAGAAAATGAGTTGTTGTCAATTTCGCATTCTATAAGGAAACATATTGGTTATTCATTCGCATATTTCTAGGGTTGAATGGTTTATTTATTTTTCATATTGGGCTGTCTTCGATTCAATAAACATCAAATTCATAAATAACATATAAAATTCTGTTTCCGATATAAAATTTCTTTCTATTTTTTTTTACAAACATGCTAGAAAAATCATTTCATATCATTTATAAAACTAAATTTGCAAAACTGGTTGGAAAAATAGAAAGAATTTCAGATACTTTGACGGCGATGTTAAAAAATTTTGCATGTTTAACACATTTCTCATGAACATCGAAAGTAATAATTTAAATTTGAAAAGCTATTCGAAAAGAAAGTATATTTAATTTACTCCATATAAAATAATAATAGTCTAAATTAAATTACTTTTACTAAATTTCCAAACTTAATTAACAAATTTACTATAATTTTTATAAAAATTATACTTTATACCTAAAAATAATGATTATTTCCTTAAATTTAAAAATATAAGTATTTTAAATGTGTTTACAAGTAGAAAATATTTGAAAACATAAAAAAATATATTCTAATTCGAATAAAATTATACTACTATATAGTGAAAGTACCACGCCTCATTTTTCACTTTTTTTTGTGTAATAAAATATTCAGTTTAAGCCATTGATAAATTTTTAAATATTATTGTCATTTTTTTCATGTCTGATATGTTGCTTTTTTATTTATGATCGGTTAATTTTAACGATGAAATATTTGATTCAACGCCAATTGTTGACCTATATAATTTAATTTCGTTGCTAAATGCTGGTAACATTTGTATCTGAAGTTAAATACTTTGTAGTTTGATATGTTATTTATGATAAGCTATAACTTTAAATTAAAACTTTTCGTTTCAAACTAATATTTATTTTTTGTTTCAGGTAAGTCCATGCTTCAATATTTAACAACAATTGTAAGTACTTATATTTAATTTAAACATTTTCTTCAAATAATACAAAAAGATTTTTTTATCAACACGTTATATAAATTTTTCTTGTAACATTTGGACAAGACATAAAAGTCTGTATCCAATAGAGTTTATTAAAAAAATAATGTGGCAATTTCCGAAAAATAATGATATCCCATAATGCCGCTGAGAAAATATTTAAAAAAAAACGACAATTCTCTTACAAATGATTAAATTGATCGCGAAGTGCTATGCTTTGGTAAACAAAAACGCGTTGGAAAAGAAAAAAAAATAAACAGCTTAAATACCTATAAAAAAATAAATGATATTACTTTTTTCAGTTTGCTATTAAATTTTCGCAGCTTGTCTGATAATATATTTGCTACAGAAACTACATAAAACTGTCCAGATTTTTTTCTGAAATACGAGGAAACATATTTTATGTACTGTTGTACACTTGGAATTTTATTACTAGATTTTTAATAAAGGTTGTTACTTGATGAACGGGTTTGGTAATATTTTTAGTTTTGATATAATAAGAAAATTTGTATCTATAATATTCAATCTAAAAGATTTTAAATA
>CM008233.1:2021617-2032956 GCA_002278615.1 Pogonus chalceus | reverse complement strand
CCAAAACACAGACCGCAGAAGCCTTTCAGGTATCAGGTATCATCGTGTACTGCTAGAAACCATCTTAACCCTGCATTGTTATCTGTTTCGTACACGTGCAATCACCTGTTTTGCAATGTCCAGGTATGACCACAGTACTTGTATGAACGCGTCTCAGTGCAGGAACCAACTAGAGACCAGAACGCGATTGAATGCGGTAAAAGCGTCAGTTGATCTTCGTTAATGTTTGTTACGGTTCTTGCCATTCAATTCAACAGATGTATGCTGTTGATTGTTGAATGCTCAGTTAAGATTTGCGTTGAGATGACAGTTATTTTTCTATTTGTTCGTTGCATTTCGTTCTATTACGTTTGCATTTGTAATTATGATATTGGTATTTAAATTAAATTTACGATACGTGGGGTTTTAATTAACTTTAATAGAAATGCAGATGGCTGATTGAATATAAAGATGAACTATGAATTTATGAATGGAATAAGCATTATTCGAAAGCAGATTTTTATTGTGATTTTAGTAATGAGGTATTTAATTGTTCTCAGTTTTATGTCCTAGAAATTCAATATTACTATTTCATTGCTTTCCTATTTAATTTAGGTTTATACTTGAANATTTCTTAGAAAATAAAATTTAAAAATACATAAAACTTTATCTAACGACACTCTTCACCTAATAATAGAATGACATACTTTTGGGAAAAATCTAACGGTATCCGAAAATTTATAAAATATTTTTTATTAGTAATATAAATTGAATAATAATTAATGAATTCCAATTTTTAATTTTACGTATGAGCGGTCAGTGACATTAAATAAATTATCATAATTTTGGTTTTGGTTTTAATGTTATTATTAAACGCAAAAAATAAATAGGATATGGTTTATATAGTAATATTGATTACATTATTGTTTTATTGAAATAAAACAATATTGGTGTTACATTAACATTATTTTTTGCTTGATATTTTATATTAATGATATTTATAATGTATAAAAACATTTGGTTTTTCAAATACTTTCGATTTCCTTGAAATAATATAATATATATTTCAATTGTATTTATTTAAAATTATTATTTTATTAATTAATAACAAATTAAAATAGAAACAAGTTCGGTTTCAGTCAGTTATTTTTAATTATTGTCACTAAAATTAAAAAGTACGGTAAAATGAAAAGTGAATGGCATAAATACCGAAAAATCATTCTAAATTAATTTTAAATTACCGTTTATGTCTGTCACCAACGCAAATTTTAACTAAGTTAACAATATCATTTAAATTTATGTATTAAGTTTCCATGAATATTAATATTATTATTGCTTAATAACAAAATTATAAAATTAACAATTGAAATCATTGCTAAAAATGCATTATTACAGATTTTAAATTAATATTGATACAGTTTCTAATCAAGAAATATAAACAAATGATTATTACAACATTATAAAAGGAAATGTAACCTAGAAATGCATAATTGTATGTATATAACCTTAGATATTTTTAAACTTCACGAAAAGATTTGATTACTTGTTGTAAAATTTATATAAACTAGTTTTACATTTCTATATTTTGCATTGTTTAAATATATTTTCTGTTTAAAATAATATTTGATGCCTTAATAAAAACAGAAGGTATTTAAAATAACTATTAATTTAAAAACCTTAATTTATATTGAAATAAATTTTCATTTTCCTTGCACTATCTATTTTATTCTCAAGGATTAAACAATAAACCAAGTATAATTAAATGTGCTTCGTCATTACTCACCATATACAGAAAAAGCAAAAACTTAAAATACGATAATTACAAGAAATAGTGTCTGCATAATGTAATACCATTTAATTATCTATAAATTCTCGTAGATTTATGTTTTTTATAAGAAAATTAAATTTAAATCAAATATTTGGAATTTTAAACTTGAATAAAAACATTATTTAAACGATTTTTGTGTCAAATCATGATATTAAATTAATTATTTTTGATAAAATATTTAATTTAATGTTTGATTAATTGTAAATTTTTTTTTGTTTTTAAAAGTTCTAAGAATATATGTAAACTGTAAATAATAGAGAGAAGAATTAATATTTTAATGCGCTACTTATGACTTGTTAGAACTTGTTATTTCAACAATGCCGGAAAATTATTAAGAATATCTTTATAAAAATTAATTATTTATATTTTTAAAATTCACTACAAAGATGTTTCTCCGTTTTTTGTACCTGTATTTCATATTACTGTTACTTTTATTAAATTACAAAATTATTAGACAAGCATAATAACTATAATTCATATTTCTAATAATTCAATAATCAATAAATCAAAACAAAATTTACAATTATAATCACGTAATTTTCTCTCAAATATAAAAGTTCAAATAAACTAATAACTTAACACATTTTTAAAGCCCACTATTCAACAAATAGCAAATACAAAACAAGTTCTTGGAAAATAAATAAAACTCGAACACTCAATTACATTGTCACACATCACATATGCCTTGGGATGACCTTGTTCTTAGAGCGGTCATAGTTGAAAATAACGGAATAATACCATACGGTTCCCGTGGCTTATCCATTGCGATCCCATTAAGCTTCATCAGTAATTTATCGAATAGATACGGGGATTTAATATCAAAAAGATGTTATCACAAACAAATGTCGAACTTGTGTTATTTGTATTTAAGAATGAATACTTGTAACTACGTGTTTCTGCTGCTATGTAGGCTAATACACATGTAGAAGTTTTGAATTCCTTTGTATAAAGGTATCTTTTAATATTGTTAAAAGGAATTTAAATATATTTTACGAAACATGAAATATTTTTATTCCTTTTATATCAAAAATTTTATATGAAACTAGCTCTCTAAGAACCTAAGTAGCTGTTCATAAGTTTATAAATATTAACCCATTTCACTGCAGGATATTATAATTCTAAATTAATCTAAACTTAGTGCAAGTTTATAGTTGAATTCTCTTTGGGAGATAACTTCTATGTCTTGTTTGAATTCTGGAAAATCTTAGTACTAATTTCTTTATTTATGAACTTTGCTAACTATCATTAGACTGACCGTGGGCAATTCTATAGTATATTGCGCTTATTGCTTACAGAAATTTAATTTTAGATGAAAAATGTATATTTTTTGTTAATTCATTAACTTATTGAAAAAAAAATTAAAACAAGCTACTCAAATTTGAAATTCATGTTTTCGTAGGATCATTTCCATTTTATTATTGTTTAACCATCTTTGCTACTTTTTATACATTTAGCTTTGGATGATCTTTTATTTTTCGGGCAATCCACTTTTCATAATGACTTGCAAACATTTTTCAGAAGATTATCTTCTTCTTATTGCTTTTTTTATACCTTTTTATTATGTATTACGCTGCACGACTTTTATTTTAGATTTTTTTAAAAATTTCTTAGTATTTAAAAGTGACAAATAGATTAATTTCAGTTATAATAGATGTGTATCCTCTTTATTACTGTATATTTTAGGTCTAATAAATGCTTTAAAAGCAGTTGAATATATAAGAGATTAAATTTAAAACACTTAAAATGGAAGAGTTTTATATTTAAGTTACATTTACTTAATATAAGAAATACCTTAATTTACTTACTGTTTTAAAAAGAACAAATAAATTTTTAAATAAATATAGAAATATGAATATATATTTAACAAATTTTACTTTACGCCATTATAAAAGACAGTTATTAAAAAAAAACTTAAATTCCAAATTAAATTGCATTAAGGAATGTGGAAAAAACAAATTCGCAAAAATAATAGCGTTTAATTTTGATTGAAAGATAATATGCCTATAAGGTGTGTATATATCGCATGAAATTTTAATTTAATTTAGGAATTATGCGAAACAAATTCTAATCAAACCCAATATTAGATGTAATAATTCGAAATAATTTTGAAAGGAAAAAATATTTATTGTTTTAATAAAAGGAAGTAATATTTTTTTGTTTTTGAATTATAACATTATGCGTTATATCCGAGCTGTATTAAATAAATTCCGTTTTAGTTTTATAATTATAGAATGAAATAAGTTCCAATACAGCATGAAATTTAAGTAATTATATATTTAAAAAGTGAAATTATACGTTTGGTCGTTGGCATTTAAAACCCATCACTAAAATTAAACAGTGAGCCATGATTTGCTCTACTTATTGTTTTTTTGGATTTTTTGATAATTACATAAAATTTTTGCAACTAGGAAGTGTAGTCTTTTTACAAATTGTAATTGTAATTGTTTACTTATGTTTTATTCAATAGTCACACGTGTTGATCTTATTAAATGTGAGAAATTTCGTCATTTATAAAATTAATTTAATTCCTTTGTGAATTATGTTTCTTGATGATGAAAGTTATTATTATACAGTTATAGTAAAATATACTTTGATTTTTATATAACTGTCTGACCTCAAAAAAAGAACAGTTTTTTTTTACTGTGGAATTTTACAGAAAAACCAATAAAGAAAATCATTTTACTGATATTAAATGTAATATTTTACATAACAAGAGTATTTAAAATAAAACTGATCATTCATGTTTCCGCTTGTAGTTAAAATGTTATTAAACACTAAGTACAGTAAAACTAGTCAAAACATAAACAAAACACAAGTGTTTAATCATCATAGGATGCTACGATTCAGAGCATGAAAATATAGACAGAAAAGCTGTTTAATTTCCTTTGTATAAACAACACAAGAGGATGATATAATTTGACACTTTTAGCAGTAATTTNGATAGACAGGTTATGTACTAATATTTTTTTTGTTTTTGTTTTAGACAAGTGGTGCAAAAGCTGCTCCGCCCTATTACATGGGCTCAACAACTCTTCCTCGGGGTGGACCCCTTCTTCGGGCCTATTCTCCAGCTATTGGAGGACCTATTCCTGCTGATAGACTTAAAACATTGCCAGCAGGTAATAAATGATTATATATTTAAATTATTTACTTAAATAATGAAAAGGTTTTCTAGGCTATTTTGAAATAGTATTTAAGGCATGGCATGAAATGCTAATATTAGAGCTACAAATTTATGCATGTTGTATCCTGCAATTTAACTTACATGCATCTTCATTATTCCATTTCCTATCTTACTAACTATTTTCAATTTATTAACTAAATTAATTTTTTGTTTTAACTTTGTAAATAATTTCCAATAATTCTATTAACAATATATCAATAAATTGAAATTCCTATGATATTAAATTGATATCGATGTTACAGTTTAAGCATTAAGTTTAATATATACAGTCACTAGTCAATGCATAAATTAACTAAATCAGTCTTTAAATATACTTAAATTGGTTATTAAAGTACTGCAATATATTATGTAAAACAAAATTCTAATATTTTATGCAGTACTCATGAATCTATTGGCGATAGATGTGCTAGTAGAATAAAACGTATACATTAACTAGTGGATGTATACAATAACTGAAATTTATACTTTAACTGTAACATCTACATATTGGAAAATTTTAAATAACGCTTATAAAGTTTGTAAAATTAATTTAATTATATATTTAATACAATAAAAATTTGCAACCGGTCGAAATGAAAAAATAAGTAAAAGAATTCTTAAAATGTCTTTAATTAAGTTTAATTAAAATGCCTTGCTGTATTTTGTACCGTTGTTTTAGCGTGAATTAAAATCCAACTGCATGAAAAATGTTATTCTAGTAAAAAGCTTGCATTGTTACATTGCATGATTTTTTAATTTTCGTTTCGAAAGGCTAATAAAAAATTATAAACTTAAATTTCTTAACTTTTAACTTCCTATATAAATAATTGCTGCATTATACATGCTTACAGAAATGAAATTTTATATTGAATTTTTCTATAATTCTGTAAATAAAAATAAATTAACTTTGGTGGCGGATGTTTTTCATGAAGGTGCTCCCCCGAAACCGTTGCGATCATATTCGAGCGGTGGCGGTGTTTCGCGAGGAAGCCTCCCCGATCGGTACAACACCACCTTCCACTCCCAGGCCGATCTGAGGCTTCGCTCCGACAATCCACTCTTTAGCATGCCAGGTGGGTTGTGCTCTCCTTTAAACCAAATTCGCAATTTCCTCTCTTTCATTTTTCCTCTTTCATTCAATCTTATTCTTCTTCTTAACTCGAAATGGAAAAGCGACAGTTTAAATAATGACAAAATATTCAATTACAAATTTAAATAACATAAATGTTACGTTTAATATTTACAGAATTTAATCTTTAATTCACAATATTTTAATAATATACATTGTCATTTATTATCTGTCACTTTTTATATCAAATATATTTTCAAATTTTCAATATATCCTCTTAAAATACATAAAATAATTCTTCTAGAGTCACTTCTCATTTATTCAATAGCTTCATATAATATTTCTAATTTTTATTTAATAATTTAACTAGTTTTACCAACCATATTTATTTATTTAAAATAATTATATATTAAAATATAACTAAATAATGTGTTTTATAATAAAACAATAATTACAAATATGTTTATTAATTTTTGTTTTAATTGGCTGAAATTTAAAGGGTAGGTAAATTATGTTATGTGCATAAAAGTAGTGAATAATGTGCCATATTTGTTTAATTGCACTAAAATAATACAAAAATATTTGTATTTAGTGTATTTTATAGAGTAGTTGTCTTGTACTAATATTTATTAACCTGATTAAATATATTTTGTCATATATGCAATGAAATTTAAATACATTAACAAATTTTGTATTTACTTTGGTAAGTAATGCATACTTAGTTCAAAATGGTATGTGTATATTATCGAATATTTAACCAATGTAATTTATATACTATAACTAATATTTGTTTTGAAAACTAATATTTGTGACTGTTGTGACTAACACTAATTTCCAGACCGTATTCACACTGATGGATACATGTCTTCTCCAGAAAGAGGTTCCAGAGGTCAATATGAAGATCCATATTATAGTCAATATGCCGCACGTTCTGGTTCCATTACTCCAGTTATTGATGAAGAAGCTAGGTTAGTTGAAAATTTATTTTTGTCTCTATATATTTCGATTATCATTTTATGTTGTAATGCTTGTATTTTTAAATTTCTATCGCTTTCTTTTGTTATATTATGCTATTGCTCTTTTGCTGTTTACAAGGGATTATCAATTATTACACTTTACAAATATTCAATTATTTTTATTTATATTTTATAGAGTTATTAGTATTTTAGTTTTATAGATAAACATTTTTTTGTTTTATTATATTTATGTAAAGTAGAGTTTTTGTAAAGTTTATTTCAGTTTATTACTAATACTAGTTTTACTGTTTTCTCTTATTTCTTGGTTACTTTTCTTTTGGAACAAGTTTCTCCAATTTGTATCATTAATAATTTTATAGAACTAGTTACTGGAAAATTATTTTAACTTCAAACAACTTTTATAAGAATAATAAAAGCAATACAAAATGGAGTGTCTTGTATTAGTTGTGTATTCTTATTATATAAAACATACAATTTATAACAACATGGCGTACATAAAAAAAAATTAAAAATGCGTGTACGACTGGTCTATCTACATAAAAGTTGAAATGATTGTAACTTAGCGATACTGAACTACTGGACGAGTCGTACTCTTTGTATGGGGTGAAGCTCCCCCCTCCAGGAGGCCCCAGGGCTGTCCCTGCACCCCGCACTCAGTTTTCCCCAGCACCCACAGCTGTGCCCTATGATGCAACGCGGTACGTCTCTATTTTCATCTGTCGTTTCTATTATTTCTGTTATCTGTTATATTTTCTGTTTTGTCCTATTTATTCTGTGGCATTTTTTATTTATCTTTCGTTATATATATTTTACGTGATGTCAACATGTGTTACTTTATATGTATTTGTGTTTCTTCTTTGTCACATAAAGCACAAGTTTAAAGGGTTTTGTAAAACATAACTAAGGATAATAATCTGTTTTTCATTTTCATTCAAATAGTGCTTTTAAATATCGAAGTATCTAGTTAACTTTGTAATTTATTAACGTAAGATACATTTAAAAAAATTCAAAATAACTAAATACTTAAATATTTTCTTTTCCAATCGTCATATAATTAAAAAAAAAACTGAAATACAAATTTTGAGGAAGTACTTAAAATTAATGATTAGAATATATAGTAGGCTTTAGTTAAATAAAACTTCATTTGTTTAAATTTCTTTTTAATGTGTAATATATACAATTTTTAAATTATAGTATAAACTTCTAGGGTATTAAATATATTTAACTAAAAAGTAGAACAACATTTAGTTCCTCTTATGAATGTTGATTAAATTATAAAATTTTTGGAAAAATAAAATAATTTGCATGTTCTACTTATTACAAAAATTATAAGTCTAATATTGATTTAAAAAATTGTATGAAAAATACAGAAAGAAAAGTCCTCTAAAATAAGAACAATAAATAATATTTTCTTAATTTAGAGTTTTTTAAAAAGGCATAAAAATTTAACATGGTTTTCTGTCAGACTTAGAGTGGAGAATATGGAACGTCAACTAGCAAACTTAACAGGCCTAGTGCAAAAAGCGCTCCACCAAACTCCACCGTCCACAAGAGAATTTTTGCAGGTGCCAGGAGGACGGGACAGCTATCGGCCAGGTATCCACTTTGTATTATCCGTAACTTGTAATATCTAACAATTCACAAACATTTACAGAACAAATCATTGCATACTTATATAGACTTGTAGAAAACATTCGTTGCGATTGCTCTCATCTGTAGAATAATCGTTCTCGTTTGCAAATTCACAGAATCGGCTTTTCGGATTAACAAATTTTTACGAACTTATACCACTTATTGCACATTTTCATTCTTTTATTTTTATATAAAATCGTTTCTTAACTCTTTACATTATCGACATTTAAAACATGAATACTTTTAACACTATTTTTATCTACAGTAGCTCAAATAAAAGACGGACGAGCCTTTTTTCAAAAGTTTTAATTTAAATTCTTTGAATTAATAAAATATTTTTATTGTTTTAACTCTTTAAATGGTTAATTGTATTTTTAAAATAAAATAAAAATTCAACTTTAACTCAAAAATAACTCAATTGAAAAAAAATTCAAAACAAATATTTTATGGATAGGCCATTTTGAGTTAGCAAGGCCTCATGTCTCCTTGGCATTGATTCCACAATTTTTTTTATTTAACAAAAAGAAAGCTCAATTTTCTTTATTTTTCCAGTAAGTTATTTTTCAGGGTTTCTTTATTAGAACTTTGTCTAATTTCCATTTTTCTTCCCAATACATTCCACAAATGCTCGAAAACAATTAAATTTAAGAACTATCCAAGTACTTTTCGGCAATTATACAGAAGCTATATTTTTTGTAAAAATGAATGTTTATTTAGATCGTTATTTTGATAAAATTTTCGTACTCCTGAAGCTGATATATTTTTTTAAATTAATGATTTAAGTTGTTTATAAAATAGTTAAATTGAAAAAAATATATTTCAAGTTGAAATATTTTTGCACTGCAGCTTCTAAAATGACCTTGTCCGATTTTTAATGTGAGCCACTGTATATAATATATAAATCCCTATCAGATGCCTTAAAATAATAAATTTAACTGCAAAATGTTATTGTTTTATGTGTTTTGCATTGGTGTTCTTTCTACCAAATAAAAATGTTACTTTAAATATCCTTTTATGTTTTAAACAGGTGGTGTAAATCATTTTATATAAAAAGAAAACTATTTTAAATGAAATTAAAAAAAAAAAATAATAAATAAATAAATAAAGAAAGCCGATTCTGTAAATAAAATATGTTAAAATTAGTGAACCACAAATGCTTAAAGCCGTTGCTGCTGTGTGCTCTCACAGTTTGATTTTCTGTGCTCTGAAACGAACGGATGTTATTTTAATTTACTAATTAATTTAGAGTTAATTATTATAAATAATTCGTATTAATGCGATGCACTGTTGTGTGCTCGTTGGTATTTATTTTTCTGTATGATCATTACGTTATTCGGTTCCAATCCAAGTTGCTAACAAACGTATTTCGTATTTCTCCTTCAGGCGACGAATTTGATAAACACTCCAGCTCTAGTTCGGCCTCATTACCAGGTTCGTATTTCATTCAAATGATAGGAAATGCTCCCTCTATCGTGGTGCCCCTATAAAAATAATATTTATATATTATTATTTATTTGGCATCTATGATTTTTATCTAAAGTGACTTCGCCATTACATTTCATATTTATATAAACAATTTTGTAATTACTTTCTTAACTTTTGGTTTTTTGATCTTTGTTGTATTTTCCAATTATTAATTTTGATAAAACAAAAAAAATCTTGCCATAACATATTTTTGGCTCGAATACTCCGTGAAGCTATTGAGATGTAGAAATATCTTAATAATTATAACACAGATAAACAAACAGATTTATATTAATAGTTAATATTAGTTAGCTTTTGCTATTATTTATATTGTTTTTGATTTTTATTTATAATTTATTTAATAAAAACAAATTTAAAATCATAATTTCATTTAAATAATTGAAAGATTTTCCAGTCATGTAAATTTTAACTGTTAAATTATAAATTATTAAACAAAAATAATTGATTATAAACTTTCTAAAATTGTTTTGAAGCATTCCTTTACTCTCAAAATCTTTTGTTTTTAATATAATTAAAAATAGCATTTGCATAAGTCTTCAAATAATTCTAAATGTCCACTTTAAAGAGTTTTAACCCCACGATTATGATAAAAGTCACTCTAGTAAAAATCAGAAAAAAATCGAGAGCGCATTTTGGCTAGAGCATTTCACTATGTTGACAGATGATTCGTATCTACGTACAGAAACTAAGCCCCCGAAGTTGGGCAAAGGTAGCTGTCGTAAGTTATCCCATCTTTTTAAGCATGACGTCTTGTGGTCGTCTACAAAAGTAGAGCTGCTTCAATTGTTGCGTTGCCCCCTTCCCAAGCCCTTCTTAGCAATTTATTTCAATAATATATCACATTTTACCGAAGAAATTCTTGTATAAAAACTTTTTTAATTTAATTAATAAAAATTCTTTGGTATTTGTGATATAAATTTTTGTGTTACATTATTTTCTTCTGTCTTTAATATTTAATTCCGTAATATTTTAAATAAAATCTTCATTTTATATTCTTAAAAACATTATATATGTCTAGAAATAATTGTAAGCATGAATACCCTTCATATATCATGGAATATATGTTATCATATGCATGAATCATTAAATCCATTGATAAAATGCAGCTATTTTAAGTATACTCTTTAAATATATACACATCTTTAAAATAAACACATAACTAATATTTATAACTATAAATTATTCCATAAATAATGCATGTTTTTT
>CM008233.1:1993907-2007725 GCA_002278615.1 Pogonus chalceus | reverse complement strand
TTTTGCATTTTTAGTTATTTTTGCCTTTGTATAAACCAAGAAACCTATTAATTTTATTTAAACAAATGCTTTTTTTATAGCAATGTTTACAAAAATTGTAAAGAATATTGTAAATATAATTATTTATCTAGTGTAGTAACAATTTTTACATATCAAATTAAGTTCAAGCTAAAAAAAAACATAATAAGAAAATAAAAAAATTAAAATATTTTTTTAGTTATTTCAAAAATTTTAGTTGTAATTACCCCAACGTCAAAAATTACTATTTTTATAACGCCATTTTCCAAGCAGATAGATTAACTATTTATAACTTCTAGTATGATTTTAATGAAGTTTAAGTATGAAATTAGCAACATAAAAAATTTCAGATGGATATTATTATTTTGCTTTAAAACTATTCCCTAAAACATTTAAAAAAAGACTTTTTGGTATATTCCAACTTATAGTATCATGAATAAAATATAAAATATTTTGATGAAAAACTAAAATGGTTGAAACAATAAAAAAAAAAAAAATAATATAATAATGCAATGCCCCAGACCGTTTTTTAATATTTCTCTTTCTTTTCGAGAAATTCGCAAATAACTAAAAAAAATTGCATAAAATCAGTAAAAATTGTAAGGTCTTACTTTTTTTCTTAAAAATTGACTAATTTTAAAAATGCTTCAAATCAGTAAAAATCGTAAGATTAAAGTAAATTTTTGACAAAAATGCTTAATTTTTGAGAAATGTTTTCGAAGGCGGGAAACGATAGGAACCTTATATTATGAAACGTGCATTTTTAAAGTTTCAGCTTTATAGCACAATCTCAGAGTTAGAAATTTATATTCAATATACTTGCATCAAAAGTATTATACGATCTTCCAAAGAGATTCGGAAGCATTTTCGAATCATTACCGCGGTAAAATGTTTATGCTATAACATTATGAAACGTAAATTTTCAAAGTTTAAGCTTAATAGAACAATTGTATTGCAAGAGATTTACAAAAAACTAAAATGATGTAAATTGTTAAAAATCGCTTAAAAACCAGCGATTTTTGCCAAAAATTCAAATATTGGAGGTATTATTTTAGCTATTGCCGGGGAATGTAACTTTGTTTGTTTTTAATGTATAATTCTTAAACTTAGTATTCTTTTTAAAATTATATATTTAATTAGTATGAACCTTTAAAATGTTAAATATATTGCTATTTTATTGATAATATTTATAAATTATTAAGAAAATATAAATATATTTCTTTGAATATTAAGTTTTACATTAAAAAAAAATTGTTTTTATTTAAAAGATTAATTCACACTAAAACTAATTTAATGAGAAACTATAATTTTGTTAGCTTTTAATTTTAAAGCTACCGGTTTGAGTTGTAGGTTCTCCGGCATGAAGACTTTTATTGTTTGCAGCCATAAAAATAACTCCATTTTCCTAGCAATTAATTAATTTTTTTTTTATTTTCTAGATACTGATAATAAAACTAAAATGTGTACAAAACCATGTTAAAATTTCCAGATAATTTCAATTATCACTTTACATTCAAACCTCTCTTCAAAATATGGAAAAAAATAAAACATTAAATTGCTATTACTGTTAACAATTTCTTTAAAGATGCAAAACTATATATAGTATATATGTATGTTGTACGGAAATCTATTACAGTTACTGTTAAGTGTTGATGTTTCAAGTATTTGCTTAATAGATTTTTTATTTTCCGAGATATTTACAAAACACTAAAACTGAACATTCGCAGAAATAACTGGATTATAGTCCAGTAATTTTGAGAAAAATACTCAATTTTTGGGGAATTTTTTTAAATATAATTCGATTATGAAGATTATGAAATATGTATTTCCAAAGTTTCATCTTAATAGCGCAATTATTTCGCGAGATTTTTGCTAAACACTAAAATGACGAAATATGCTAAAAAAAATCGTTGGACTACAGCAATTTTTGTCAAAAATAGGATATTGTAGAGGTATTATATTAATTATTGCCGGGGAATGTTACTCAACTATTTTTAAATATATAACATTTAAACTACGTATTCTCTTCAAAGTTATATGTTTTCGTCAGCATGAATCTTTAATCTATTTAATAAATTACATTTTTATTTATAATATTTATAAATTACAAGTAAAACGTAAAAAAATAGTTTTTTGATATTAACTTGTACATTTCGAAAATTAGTTTTTATTTAAAAGATTAGTTCATGCTGAAAATAATTANATATATATATATATATATTTGTTGTACAGAAATCCATTATAATTACTGTGAGTTGTATATCTTTCAACTTTTAGCTTAAAAGATTTATTATTTTCAGAGATATTCACAAAAATATCTGGATTATAATCCAGTGATTTTTGCCAAAAATAGCTTTTTTTTAAGGTAAAATTTTTAGGCTATAAATCGATTAGGAACAAAATGTTCAAAATCATTAAAAATCGCTGTATTATAGTCAAGTAATTTTTGCCAAAAATGTTGATTTTTTTTTAAATATTATTTTTAGGGCAGAAGTCGATTAGGAAACAAAAATGTTAAAAATCCGTAAAAATTGCTGGACTAGGAATACTATACTAGGTCTTACTATTTTTGGTTAAAATGCTATTCTAAGTTGTGCAGATTTTTAGTTTCGCAGTTCTTTCAAAAACAGAGAAATGGTCAAGATTTACCACTTCGCCAGGCTAATGCTTCACATAGGTAGGATTCACCTTAAGTGTAATCCTTGTATATTAACCAGACTTCGTACTTTCAATATATTTATTTAAAGTACTTATTTGATATTTTTACTATTTCCCAATTTTCTGTGCTTCTTCTTTCTTCCAAATACGTATTTATTCTGGAACATTTTCTGTTCTATTTTTTATTCTTCTTCATAAGTAATATTTTTCTAAATCTTGTTTGTGTTTCTTTGAACTTTAGTTTGCTGTCCATAGTTTTCGAGCTTAAATAATTATTATTGTTTTTTTTTTTATCCCCGTATTTCTATTTCTATTTACTGATCCCACTTTCTTATTTTTATTTTCATTTTCTAACTGCCCTACAGCTTCTTTTGATACTATATATTTGTTTTCCTTGATATATTCATATTCTTCTTCATCCATTTTAAACTCTATTCTATCCTAGTTATGATCTTATTTGTTCTGATACAACTTTTTTATACTTTCTTGTTCTTGGCAAAAGGTAGTTGTTTTTATACATAAAATAACACGATTTTTTTGTGAGTGCAATACTGAAGAGCGCTTCTTTATATCTAGCTTAAGATTATTTTAAGGTAGTACTTATTATAAATGAAATATGGATTTTTTTCTCAATGCGCCTAAAAGCTTTTTTTATATCTAACTTAGTTTTCGAGAAAATCACAAAATTAACAGATTTTAATGTAGTTTTATACAAATTTTCAAGAAGAAGATGTATAGTATTATTTTTTCAAAATTGGCCAATTTTCCTTTATTAAAATCAGATATCAAACCATAAGCAATTTTATGAGAAAATTCAGGGCTAATATTTAACTGTTTTTGAGAAAATCTCAAATATTTATATTGAAAATTGACAAAAATCTAAGTGTTTACAAAATTTGACAATTTTTTATTTATTATTTTACCTGCACTGTTCGTTTATTATTTATTTTTTTAATTTAAAAAAAGTCTATATGCATAGATAATATATTATTAGTAATTTTATAAGCTGATATTTTACATATTGTTATATTATTTTAAGTAAATAAAACACAATAAAATAGTTTTACGTATATCTTATATTTATTTTTATAATAGTTATATTTATGTACAAATTAAAATAGTCACAACGTGATAAATAGTCTGAGTAATAGAGATCTGAAAGAGAAATAATAAAATTCGAAAATAGTAAAAGAGATAAAAAAAGAAGAGAAATGAAAAAGAGAGCAGTTATAATCGTTTTAATGCTGTGACGCTCAGCGAACTGCATTTCATTTTCCGTGTTGGTTGTACTGACATCGGCGCTACTAAAGCTTCTCCAGAACCTGGAGTTTCATTTCCAGAGTCTGTGTTACCCAGTTCCTGGTGGTAAACATATTAATACTTAGATCATCTATTTATTACTTTCATTATAGTTACATAATTACTCATTTTTATAAAAAGGAAATTCTAAAGGAAATTTTATATTTACAATTTGTAATCAAATTTATTGATTAAATTATAATTTACATTTTGAAATAATTTACAAAAATAATTTTGAAACAGTACAAGTCAAATTTTGTTAACTAAATTTTTATATGAAGTTTAATTAAGCATTTCAATATGAAACAATAGAAATTAACCTAAAAATAACAATATTACCAAAATACCATTATTTAATTTTCCTTTTTTTTTTGTAGAACTATAATTTCAACCGAAAATTGTATATTTTCTTACTTATTTTAAATAATGTATTAATTCTAAACACATATTTTCAGCTTAAATTAATTTCTTTTTTTTTCCATTTTTTTATGCATAATAAACCTAATATATCAATGTACAATAAGCCGTTCAGAAACAATTTTATGGCTTTACAGAATTAGAAAGTCTAAATATTGTGCGTGAAATATAAAAATTTACATTTAGTAAAAATGATCACATTTGCTGCTGAATAATGAAATTTTATTACAATTGACAATATACAAATATCAATCAAAAACTAAATCTGTAATTTACTATTTAAATTAAAAATTATATAAATGCTCAGAATAAAAGGCTAAAAATAAGAAATAAAAACTATTTTGTTCCTAAATTTGTTATAATAAAAATAATTGTTATAAATAAATTTTAATGTTAATATAAGAAAATTTTAAATTTGAAATAAACAAAAGTCCTATGGTAAAATTTTTATAAATATCACAATATTTAAAGTAAAAAAGCGCACGAAATAGCAAATTCCTTTCTAATTTGTAAAAAAAAAGCACAAATAGATTTATGCAAAATTATTAATCTCTACTACATTCTATGTTATTTATTCCTAAACAATATTTAACAAATAATACTAATTAACAAATTGCATAAACCCAACACCAAAAGCAAAAAAACTATTTTAAAGAACACTTACATTGATGTTATTATAACTCGCCAATCGCATATTCGCTAACTGTGATGCGGGGGTAATATTCGTTGAGCTACCAAATGGTGACATCATCGTTGACATAGCACGTTTTAATTTCGAAGGTGTTTTATTAAAACTAAAAGCTCTACCAACTTTAATACGCGTTCGCGTTGCAAATTTAAAAGCTTTTGATAGCGTACCCATTGTAACATCACTTGTATCTATATCTAATTGTTGTGGCTCTAAGTAGGCGAGAAATTTTTCCTGAAAATAAACATAAAATTTAATTATTTTATCACGAAATTAAACATGAATGACTTACAGCATCAGCACTGTAGGCCGTGTTAGCAATATGCCTGCATAATGTTTTTAAAAATGTTGATTTATCTACTTCTTCTTCAGTCATTGTAAATGAAAATAATTTTTCTTTTAATTCTTGGTGATCCCTCGTAACTAACGCAAATACTTTCTGACAATCTTCTGTTTCCCGTATGTCAATAACTCTTTTTATTGTATTTAAAGCCATCATACAAACATGTTTATAAGGTTTTGTACTAGCTTTTGAATGGAAACCGTTTACTGTATTTGGACTCTTAAGTGTATTAAATGCTTTTGAACGTTTTTTACAAACTTCTAATTGATCCGTAAAAAGAAACAAAACTAAAGGGTTCCCCCGACCAGATAAACCATCAGAGAGTTCGGTTACTTCGCAGCGGGTAATAAAACTTCTATGTGACGATACTAAATCAGGCTAAAACCAAAATATACATTAAATTAGTCGTTGTAAATTATTATAGGGTATATATTTACTTACAGGGCAGTTATCAATTTCATTGAATATGTCAAACATAACTCTCTGTCCTTCTGTTTTTCGTTTATCTTCGTTAATATGTGTCATAACTTCTTTTATCGCAGATAATGCTTTTTCTAATGCTGAATGATCAGGGTTACTTTTACTAGTGTGTTTTAAAATATCTATAAAAACATCAAATTAGAATTGATTTTAAAATGATTATATTATTTATCGCCTACCATTTAATAAAAGGCTAATACTGGGTAATCGTTGTACAGGTCTTATCAAAAGATCTTGAAGAGATTGTCGTCCACATTCTGGTCTTGTCTGACATACTTTTAAAAAGGCATGAAACCTAGGTTTACTTTGATCACATAATAATAACATTTCTTTCATCGTTTCGAAAAAATTTACAAAGGGCGGGTATGCTTTTAATAAATCATTTGAATACTTTAATAAAATATTTCCTAAAATGTGAATGATTTATTTAGAAATTTATCTACTACATATAAATGTTTTATTAGTTTATATAACTTACCTACAGATGTATCTTCTGACCAATGTGAAGATGCCCACCGTAGTTCTTCTAACATTTTACTATGCGTTTCATAAATAGGAGGTAAATTACCAAAAATTATTTTTAATTCTGTATTATTTAATAATGCTTCTGATTCTGGCATATTTTCTAAATGGCTTTTAAACATCTTAAATCAAAACAATTATAAATAGTTAATTCAAAAAGAAAGAAAAATTAAAACTTACAGTCATAATTGTATGTAAAATATTAACGTAATTTGATTCAGTCTGTATCAGTTCCAAAAACACTTGCTGCCTTGGACTTAAATTTTTTCTAGGGGTTTCTGATTGTGCTGCTTCAGCTTGATCTAGAATACCTTTATCTGGACTTGTGGTACAATCCAAAAAGGATCCAGAAACACTAAGTAATCCAGCATCACTAACGGATGAACGACGCTTATGAATGGCGGGAGAATCATTTCGTACCAATGATGATAGTGTTTCATGAAGTCTTTTACGTTTTCTACGTGATGAACTACTAGGTGTTGCAGCGTGAGAATCGCGTCTTCCTGGTGAGACGACGCATTCTAAATACTAAAATAATAAATGATTTATTCACTTAAAAATTATTTTCCAAACATACACAAATGAATAAATTAAATTATTAGAAAAACTTAAACATAATTAAATAATTCATTTTCGAAGATAATATTTTATAAAGTCCATAAAAATTTGGACAAAAACTATCTTAAAAGTTTTGGCGCTTATTTCAATACATATGATTTTGACATCTGTTAATAACAAAATTAAATCAAAATAATTAATGAAAAAAATTTAATATATAAAAAAATAAATTAAAACAATTATTAATTGCACAGATAATATAAACAACTTACTTCACTTATTTCAAAATCATTGTCAACAAAACTGTAACGTCTAATAACTATCAACATTGTCAGATGAATGCACGAGGCACACTAAAATAAATATTTTTTCGAACGTTTGAAAACTTTTAAAAACGCGTTTAATGCTATTAATTTACTATGAAACTTGCCACTGCAAACCGACCATATATTGCATAAGGTTATTTTTAAACAACATTTGAATTCAAAAGCAGGTACACACTAGTGATAATAAATATTTTAATATACAAGAATATAATATTAAAAGCTGAATTTTTCAGAAATAAAAATCAAAACAAAATATATAGTTTCTAAATCAAATGTTTTAATAATTTTAAATTTATAGTAAATTTAAAAAAAGTTAAAATGTGTCTTTTAGATTTCAAATTAGATTAAAAATAATTTTAAATAAAATTTAATTTACGTCAATAATGGAATATTATTTAAATTTTTAATACTTAAATGATAAATTTAATATAAACAAGTTAATAAACAACAATTAATTAGCAAGTATTCTATTATTAATTTGTTTTAAATTTAAATTTTCACATATTTTTATGAATTTCAGTAAAATTATAATAATTCTAAATATGGACTGATAATTTACTTATTACGGCAATAAGGAAAATTATTTGTAAAATAAAAAATACATACATCATCGAAAAGGTACTCTTTCTCATCAGCGCAGGCTACGTTCTGTACTGAGGCCCAAAACCATTCAGCTTTGACCAGCAAAGCTTTTGGTTGTCCATCTGGTCTTTCTGTCACCGAACTTTCATCAACAACCTACCAGAATAAATTTAATAGATATTAATATTTTTAATATTCAATTTAAAACTCAAAAATATAAGTCAAACTTAATAAAATCTATCTTACAGTACTGACTTTATATTTTTGAATTTATAATTATACACAAATCGTTTCGAATATCACTAGAGCCCCAAAAAAATTTAATTTCTTCAAAATACAACTTACCATAGTAACATGCATTATACAATCTTTTAAAGGCACTAATTATGCATTATTATTTGTAAATGAATATTGTTTTAAATACACAAATAGTAATAATTTATATTTCAAGCAAATAAATATTGGAAATATTAAAAATAAGGTTAAATGACGACACAAATTAATTGTGTACTAAATATATTAGCTGCATATTTATTTATTAGAGCGATTCATTAGTGCAGAAAAATACAAAATTCAATAAGCAAATAGAAATGTTCAAAATTAGAAAATGTGCTTGGCTCTTTTAAATAAAAGGTAAAAGGGCTCTAGGAAAAAACTACCCTTTACAGTGAATAAAAATTACATTTAAAATGCTTGAAACGACAAATTAAAATATTAAATAAATTTTTATGAAATATTTTAATTAAAGGATGTTTTCAATATTTAATTTTAAAATTTCGTTTCAAACATTTTTGGCTCAATACAATTTGAAATGAATAAATGAGTTAGTACCCGAACGCTACTAGTAGAGAGGCCACAGCTGTCTGGTCCAGCAGCATCACAGTCGTCAAGGATTGGAGCATAGGATGAAGGAGTACATTCTTCAGTTTGCAGGAAACCAGGATTGGATTTAACACTTCCACACACCGAAACATCACAATCATCAACCGAACAATTTTGATCAAATTCAGTAATATTTTTTAACGCGGATTTATCAGACATAAAAGATTTCCGAAAACCTTTTTTAAAAAAACTTTTATTTTTAGGGGTTGCAAAAATATTTACAGGGACTTTAGGGTCTTTTTTATCAGTACTTATTTCTTCTTTATTATTATTAATTTGTACAGGGGTAGAAGAAACATCAGTTCGTAATGAATCAAAAGTTTCGTTTAAATTTGAACATACTACATTATGTTCCATAAATTCCACAGTATCAATAGAAGCATCTAAAGATTTTTGATCAAAATCAAGACAATTTTTTTTATCGGATGTAACTGTTGAAGTTACAGTAGCGACTGCAACAGATCGACGTCGATTAAAAAAATTAACTGGGGTTTTTAAAATATCTTTAAATTTACGCTTGCATGGTGTTTCAAAACCAATAAAACTTGAATGTCTTTGTCGTTTAAAGGAAAATTCAAATTCGGAACTATCAGGCGGAGAATCGCGCCTTCGTTTTTGCGGCGATTCATGTATTGTTTCTAATAAGGCTGGGGATAATTTCATTATATCAGACATTTGTTCAGTACTTGTTTTTTTATATTCTGTTTCAATTTTATCGAGTGAATTTTCAATTTTTTCAGGTTTAATAGTTTCATTATCACATATTTTTGATTGAATTAGTACAGGGTGCTCGGTTTGTTCAGATGTATGGGGAGATGAGGTACAGGGAAATGTTTCACTGGAATTTAATTTTCCTTTGGGAGAAAAGAATTTATGTAATTGAGGAGTTGACACAGGAGGTGACGAATTAGGATTTGTGCACGGTGATAAAACATTGTACGTCTCTCCCTTTTCCACAACCTGAAAACCATTAGAGCCAAGCACCATCAATTTTGTGTTAAGTTCCACATTTAGTTTTTATCAGCAGCCCATGCACTGTACGTTTTATTCCAAATTCAAACCAAATAAATCGATAAATAATATTTTAGCATTAATTAATAATACAGCAAAAATTAAGTTATATTAAACAACATTAATTTTATTATATACAACGAAAGAAATCCTGCTCAAAATAAACATTTTTATAGTTTTAAAATTTAATTAAATGTAAATATAACGTATCAATATTTATTTTTTGTTTGCAAATAAATAATAAAAAAAATAATGCAAGTTAACTAATATCAAATATGCTTTATTTATGCAATGTAAATTAATACTAAAAAAATACCTTATCTTTATTTTATATACTCCATGTACAAAGTGTACATTAAATTTTTCTTAGAATAAATTGATGATATACTCATTAGATAAGTACATTTTAATTTAATAAAACTATTCAAGTACAAACAAATCAACATGATTCTGAAAATTGTCCTACAAAAAATAATTACCAGTTTGATTTATATAAGAATATATTTTTAATTTTACGCAAAGAGCACGGATTCTGGAAATATCATACTAAATTTTAATAAAAATGCAAAAATTAGTTAATACTAAAAACATTTTTACAAATTTATTCCAAACTAATACATGAGTGAATAACAATTCATTTAAATTAGTGCAGCAAAATGAAAGTGCAAGAACTGATGATCATACAAAAGCAGAAATTAAATATGAATATGAATGATAATTAAGTTTAAAGATGGTGCATGAATAATAAGAAAATAATAATAATAATAAATATTACAACTTACCACATGCGTACAAAGTGGATCATCTAATTTCGCAATAACTCCACCATTTAATTCTAAAACTTCATACATATGTTTTGTTTCATCATTTGAGAATCCATAAAAACATACTCTGGCACCGTAGAAAGGCTTCAGTTTATAAACTGACTGTGGAAAAATAAAATCATGTAATTAATTTTGTAAATTTTGTTAGATGTACGAAACTTATATAACCATGTATCATATTATATAAGTTAGTATACACGTATATCTATTTTATATTTATTTTATTTTTCTATTTATCGTAAATAAAAATGATATGATTTTTCCCGATAAATTTTTTATTTCTTAGAAAAAGAAATGAGCTCATAAAAGTACTTATAAGCGATGCAATAAAATTGCGAAAAATTCCATATACTTTAAATTTATCTAACATTTAAAAGAAGAATGAATTAAAATATATATATTTAATTTTATTAATTTATTTTTTCAATATGTTTTATATAATTATAAAATATTTTTTACTCATAATTTTAATTAATAAGTTATATAATATTTATTTATAATAATTTCGTAGTTAACAATTATGAATTTTATTTCACAAAACCGCATAACAGGTATTTATTGTTGACCATGAATTTGATTTCACAGTACAAGAATATAATTACACGATATAGCCACAAAAAATTCATAAAATTTTCTTACATTGACACATTTTTTTAAATAAACATATTTATAAACAATTTTGTTTTATAAATTATCATAAAGATAAACAATTATTTTTAACTTTAATTAAAAGTAAATAACAAAAATAATTTTCTTATCAAAACTGCAATTTTTCCAAATTTTGCATATCTAACATTTATAAAAGATTTTGATTAAATAATCATTAATAAATATTTTGCAATAACTATTAAAAAAGGGTTAATTTTTGATTTATTTTAACTTTTATCAATCTAATAACAGATTAAAATAAAAATTAGTTACTTTTAATTAGCGTAATTTATTGCGAAGTAATATATTTACTACGAAATTAACTTTCATTATATAATTAATTACCGGTTATTATGTATATATTAATTAACTATATAAAAAATTTACGTCAGTTTCTATATTTTAAAAAATAGCAACTATATGTTTAAATTAGTAAGATACTTACGACTTAAATAGTCCACTTAATACTAATCATAAAATCGAAAGCATGGATTAATAATTTAAATAAACATTTCAAATACAGATTAAAACAAATATATTTAATATAAAATATTTCGAAATTCAAATATATTATTTTATTGATATAATAAAAAGTACTTACAATGAGTGAATCCATAGTAGCACATAAATTTAAATCTTTTCTTTGCTCCCAGCATGTAGTTACCCATTCTTGGGACATAACAGGCACTTTAAAAGTTGTAGCATATTGATACTTATCACCGCCACAACAATTTGCGATTAAATGTGTTACTTTAGCTACCATATCTTTACGTATCGATCCTCCCATGTGGTGAATCAATGGTATAAGCCTTGTCTAAAATATAGTTTATATTTATTAAATTATAAAAAATAAAACATTAATATTATTACCAAGTCCTCTTTTTTACGGAATCCTGTAAAACAGACAACAACCCCCGTCATAGCTAAATTATACAAGGGTCTCGTATTTTGCGGTAATTTTTCTTTTTTCTCTGCTAATTGTTGCAAAGCCATTGATCCTAGAATACGATGTGGAGATTTTTGAAGTTCTTTTAAATTAGATCCTTCAAAATCATCCAGGATAAATATCGTTGTACAGGATACATCGTTTACGTATTCGATGCCTGTATCGGAAGTTAAAACAGGTATTCCAAACTCCTGTGCGGCTCGACATGTTATTGGGTCCTCTTTTGCGCTTCCAACAAGACATATTCGCTTGTCTAGTGGCAAAGGAACACCTAAAATATCATAATGTATATTTAATATAACAATTACTATCAATACTGTTATTAATATAAATTGTAAATGAACTTGTAATTCATGTTAATAATATTTATGCGTTTTAAATTGAAGCACTAAATACAATTAATATGCAAATAAAATTTAAATATAATTAATTAAACGATTTATAAGTTAAAAGATTTTCTATATTTTAAATAAATTTACCAATTTAAATATTATCATTAGAGATAAACATTAAAACAAAATATATGCATTTTAGAATGTGAATGTACTCAATTGACATTTGTCACGGCGTAATTTTGTCTAATAGTACAATGCCAAAGGTTTGGTTAGAATTTGATTTTGCCACAAAAGTCATAAAAGGAAACTTTTATGTTTTTAATACAATTATTTAAATACTACTTACTTTCGTTTCTTGCACTTTCTTCGCTGTTTGAATCACTACCTGCCGATATTTGTATTTGAACGTTAGGTTCGTCCATTTTGAAGATGCTATTTGGTTACAACATCGAAGCACAAGATTTATCTTAAAACGTTCGTTAAAATAGTTCGATTGATTTTTATTCAACACTAACATAAATAATTAACACTACTGTCATAAGTTTTGATGTAAAATATTTTGATTACACTTATCAATATCATTTTTCGATTATTTTTTTCGTTGTTTTGCCTTCAATGCGAACGTTTGAAGTCAGTTGGCTCGGAAATACTGATTTCTTATTGGTCGAAAACATTCGGTAAATATCGGTATAGTTTATTGTGGAATGACATATCCAAACAATTTTTAATAAAATTTTATAAATACTTCACCTTACTGCCTATAAAATGTACATTTTCTAGATGTTTATTGTAATTATGAAATATTACGATTTAGTTTTAAATGGTCGTTACTATGAATTTGGATA
The DNA here is from genome assembly GCA_002278615.1 of Pogonus chalceus. Classification (NCBI taxonomy): domain Eukaryota; kingdom Metazoa; phylum Arthropoda; class Insecta; order Coleoptera; family Carabidae; genus Pogonus; species Pogonus chalceus. Next base: position 1,994,343 of record CM008233.1, on the reverse strand, counting down.
ATATCACGCGTTTCTACTATTTTTAAGACATACCTTTTTCCGCATTGTATTATAAGCGATCGGGTTAAATCGTTACGTTACCAACCGTATCTTTGAATGCGGGAATTACAGGTAAATTTTAATTGATTGTATACCTGCGATGAATCATCAAATGCACGTGTTTGTTGACATTGGAAAACGTCAACTTGCCTTGTAAAACACCGAACCTATTCTGTAAATTCCTTTGGGCAATAAAGGATTGTCAAAATAACGGACTCTATTTTTAGCAACCCTAAACACTTCATTTTCATTTCCTAATTTAAAATAATCAATTTAAATATCTGACAACTATTGTACAATCGTTTATATTTTAATTTAACTTTAAACGTTAATTAATTTATTCAATGTTATATACATTATGAATAAATAAAATATTCATAAATATATTTTATTTAAA
>CM008233.1:1964911-1989740 GCA_002278615.1 Pogonus chalceus | reverse complement strand
TTTTTTTTTTAATTTATGAGGAATAAATAATGGTTTTTAAATTAAAATTAAAATATTTTTTAATTTAATTGTAAAAAATAATAATAAATAAATAAGAAAAACTTACAGGTTCTATGGGTTCGATACAATTATAAGTACGTTTCCTATTCAGCAAATTCGTGGAAGGCATCGTGGCTGCTGTCAGATAACGAGTGGTGTGACTCGACTCGGAATCTGACCGTTTTACACTCATTGAGGAGTTTATATTATCGAATATTATCTATGTTTAAGGTCAAATGCGTAACTATTGACATAGAGTTCAACAAAATGAACAAAAATTTATAAACACACCAAGTAAAATTCCTTGATGTGTCTGCTATCCTACTGAATCAGCTAATGTATGCAAAGTGATTTTTATTATCACGTTAAACATACACTATCACAATGTGATAACATTTTGTCACACCTACTGCGATAAATAGGTTTATTTAAACATAATATTTATAATATTTACCATATTGCATCGGGTCTTGTTACTGACTGGTTCGAATGTAATAATATGTTCCCGATTATTTGCTGCTGGTTGATCTTCAGAATAACTTCTAGTTCGTTTGCGAGACATAATTGTTGTAGCCATTTGAGTTTATAGTCCAGCACATACAATTCGTCACTGAAATATATACAAATTATTAGCCAATTTAAGTAATTGAAAGTTGAATCACTTAAGTTTCACTTATGCTATTTATATTTACAAGATAGGAAATAATTTTCAATTGATTATCAAGAAGGTCAAAATGTATCGAAATGTTTTTACGATAAAATAAAATATATATAAATATGATTGAGTAGACGAATTCTGAGACAAAATTTATATGTCACATTATAAAAATGACGTAATACGAATTTCTTAGGAGCACAGCCTAGTGTTAAGTTTGTTTTAGTCGCAAAAATTCTTGGCTACTTTACGCACTGTTATTTTATTGTTCATTATTTACCACCGAATCGTAGAAATTATTTATAGATCACAGGAAATCACTTTCGCGATGAGTTTAATGCCCAGCAAACATCAGACATATAATTTAGGACATGTATTTATTGCAAATTACTTAAATATTCCTTATGACGTTAAAATAGAAAATATGCAAAAAATTTGTTGAAAGTACTGCGTAATGGAAAATAAAATATGCAAAAAATTTAACAATTGAATATTACATTTTTAATCTTCGCCCTTCTATCTAAGAATATCATTCTAAAGCTTAACGCTTGGATTGGTTAGCCACTCATCGTACGACTATTTTCATTTAAAGTATTGGACACAAATGCAAACGTTGTCACGCCACGTCAAAATACACACGTTGGGAAAATTTGCACACACCGCTCGATATTTTATTTCGTAAAACGTCAGTCACGCCTCACGCGCACCGGTGTATGGATGACACGTTTTTTATTGTTTTAAATGTATATGTATATTAAAAAATTAAACAATTAAATAGATATAAAACACCTAAATATTTATAAAATCAATAAATTGCTTGTATACTAAATTAATTCAACAGTATTTTAACAAAAATATAAAACAATTGGTTGTTACAAAAGTCAATATATAAATATACAAATACATTTAAATATTTGAAGCTTATTTTATAGTTACGCACTTTTGTTTCAATTTCTGTGCCAACGCGTTAATAAATACTAAATAAAATAAATATTTCGAAAAAATTAATATTACAACAATGTTATTTCATAATAAAAATAATATATATAATTTCTTACACGTCAATTTTATTGTAAAAGTAGAAATACTTTCATAAATTGCATTCTAAGCACTATATTTAAATAGAACAGAGATGCGTAACATTTTGTTACAGTTTAAAACCGACTTTCTAACTTCCGTTATTCGTCACGCCTTCATATCACATGGCAAAGTGCATGTCAAACTGTGATGTCAAATGAATGAGTAAAAATGACTGACACAACTAACCTGACACGAGAACAGAAAGAATTTCTAGATGAATGTTTAACAGAATTTGCAAATCGTTTTTCCGAAGAAGATGAAGAATATAAAAAGGCTTACAATCGTGATGTTCTTCCACCACCGATAATTTGCCCGTGGTACGGGCGACACCGGCTAACAGCTGTACGTTCCGGCCAAAGAAATTACCAAGGACGTTATGATAGAGATCGATACAATTCTCGAGATCGTGATTCAAGATATGAACGTCATCATGATGGATCTAATCGTTTCAGACCTTATTAATTAATGAAATTGTGTCAATTTCATCTAAATTGTGAGAACGATTAATTCATATTTTTAGAAGTTTACAATGAAGTTAGTTTTATACCAAACACAAACGTCAAATGACACATTTAATTGTATTTTTTATTTATTTATTAATCCTTTAATTACTATATATTACTTAGAGTATCCATAATTTCAATACTTTATAATATTCTTTAATATAAAACAAATTTTTTACATTATAATACTTCAAAAAAAGCAATTAAATTTACAGAATTTGCTATCAATTTTTGTACTTAAATATTACACCTTGTAGAAATTAAAATAATTTGTTTATTTAAATAAAATATGTAATAATTATAAAGTAAATATATTTTTAAATCATTTGATGGTAGTGCCACCAAGACACTAGCGGAAGTTTGTACAACTATATTTGTTTTGATTGTCGCAATCTAGCAGAATTAATTTCAGTTTTGTATTTTGATAAAATTTTGTAAATAAAATAATAAACAATTTAAAAAACAAGTTTTTCTATGTCTACTGAACCTTATCGATGGCATTACGATTATTCAAGAATAGCATGGGACACCGGGTTTTATTTCAACAATCAAAAAACACAAAAAGCATTCGACCGAAACAGCATAGGTGTGAATAATCTTAAGTTTATTCTAAAATATTTTTTTTTATCTATTTCATTGTTGTAGCTCTATTAGATATAGAGAGAATAATACATGAACGAGATATTGGTATTGTTGAACATCACATACAAAATATTTTGGGATATAATTTAGATAATGAAGAAGCGCGTATTTTAGATCCTAATTTTGTAAAATTATTTCGATTAAGTCAACTTGCTGTAGAATATTTAATTTATTGTAAAAAATATTTAGATACAACGGTTAATACTATTAAAAAAGATTTACAAAAAGTGAACGAGGTAAGTAATTATTTTTAAATTATAAACAAAGTATATTTTATCGGAGAGCGTAAAATAAAATTGGTTTTAGGAAAACGATGACCTAAAACATGATTTAGTGTATTATCAAACTGAAGTTCAAAAATTAAAAAAAAAAGTTAAAGATTTAAAATCAACTCTTCAAGTTGTTCAAAAATATCAGCCGATTGGTTTTTCCAATGAACCTCTCGGTACATTCCAGTGTAATGAATGCAATAAATTGTTTGTTAACTCTGAATATTTAAAATCCCATATATTAAGACGTCATCCAAATAATGACCAAGAATTAATCGATATAGGAAAAACGAAAGGTAATGAAACACAAATAAACACAACTCCTGTTCATACTCAGTATAAAGCAGAAACTGATCGATTACAAATGGAAATAAAGGAATTAAAAGAGAAATTAAATAACACTGAAAGATACTTTAAAAACACCGATGAAAATAAACCAGATAAACAAACAACTACAGATCCATCTAAATCCGAAGAATATTGTAAACATGTTGAAAAATTGCATGAACAATTTGAACTTTTAAAAGGTCAAATTGAATCTGAAATGCAAATTTTAAAAGAACAAAAAAATGAACAAGTTAAATATGATAAAATGATGGAAACAATAATACATAAATTAGATGAAAAAGGTGATCATGATATGGTAGATAAAAAATGTGATGTTCAAACAAATACACCTGAACCAAATATTCAAGATAAGGAAGTTCAGGTAGATATAAAAGAAGAAAAAATTCAAACTGCTGATTTGCCACAAAAAGAAAAAAATGCAGAAATTAAAGAAACTTCAGAAATAAATAAAGTTAATTATGAAAAAAATATAAAAAAGAATATACCATCTCCAAAAAAACAATTAAATGGACCTAAAAGTATTGAAAGTCCTAGTCGATTTATTAAAGTTGCAGAATCTCTGAAAATATCAAAAAGTTCTGTAGAAGTTCCTAAAACACCAGATAAAATTCAAAGTTCTCCGCAAGTTGTTTTACCTGATATTTCTAAAGTTAAAGAAGAAGTTGGTAAAGAATTAGAAGAAAAAACGAAACAAAATATAGAAAAATTAAGTGAAGAAATTACCGAAAAAATGTCAAATACATTCAGTATTCTTCAAGAGCGTTTAGAATTATTTTGGAATAAAATACAAGAAATAGAAGTTGCAAAAGAAAAACAATTAGTTGCAACTAATCTTGAAATTCAACAAATTAAAAATGAGTCTTCATCTATTTTAAAGCCTTCAACTACAACAGTACATACTCAAAAAATGTCAATTCCTGACAAATTATCTGATACCGATTTAGATTCAGATACAGAAAGTAGTAAACAAGAAATAATTCAGAGATCATCTTCGTCAATAATAACGTTTAATAAAAACCAAAATGTGAGTAAAAATTTAATTGCTGAGTTAAAGAATAAATTACACGAAAAAAATGTTGCTAAGAAAAATGAAATAATTCAAAAAAGTGTGGAAACTCCTAAAAAGATCGCATCAAAACAATCTGAATCAAGTTCTGAAAGTGAGACTGAGTCTGAAGAATCTGATAGTGACGTGGCTAGTTATACACCACTGGCTGAAAATAAATCCTCAAAAACAGTTACACAATTTACCGAAGGTGAACAAACTACAGTTACGGGAAAATCAACTTTGAGGGATAGATCAATTAAAAGGTATTTTTTTTTATAAATCAATATCAAATGATATATCTAACTTTGAATACAATAATTATAATTCAAATAATATCTTAATTATTAAATAACATATTACTGTTAATGAAGTACGAAACTTTAAGATAGTTTTAAATGACCTCTAAATAGCTGGTAGTATGATTGAGTTCAGTATTTGTAGCAAGTTGTTACATATTTCGAATCAAAATTGAACGCTTTCTAATGAATGCGACTTGGATAGATCGCTTAAATTCTGAACTGAACTTGAATCCATACTACCAGCTGCCTCCTCCAAGGTCCTTCAAAACTAAATTTTAGAAAGTATAATAATTTTTTTGAATGAGTTTTTGCGAGTAATTAATAAATAAAATATTACATGTACATTTTTTATCAGAAGTATGGAACGCTAAGATTGTTTTGAATGACCTCTAAATAGCTGGTAATACGATTGAGTTCCGTATTTGTAGCAGGCTGTCACTCATTTTGAATTGAAATTTATAGTTATCTTATAACTGTGACTTAAACAGTCCACTTTAAATTCTGAACTCAACTTACTTTCATACTACCAGCTGCCTGCTCCAAGGTCCTTCAAAACAAAAAAGTGTTGAGAATAAAGATTTTGCGAATATATTATTTAATTTTTAGTTTGGAAAACGCGTTGCATAACAATCCAGAAATATTAGAGATATTTAAAAAAGACTTAAATGAAGTTGTTTCTCATCGACTTCAAGATTTAGGTATAGACCCAGAATGGACAAGAATACCAGATAAAACATTTAAACAAAAATCTGATATTATTTCACACGAAAGAAATTTAGCAGTAAAGGTAACATATTAAATTCATTAATTATTTCAAAATAAACAAACAATTATTTTAGAAAATAAAGCCCTTTTTGGATATCCGACAAAATATAATTTTAAATTTAGAAGAAAAAATTAAAAAAATAACTACAAAAGAATCGCCCAAAAATTCACCAGAATTAGAGAATAGACCTTCCAGATTTAAATCTTTGTTTGTAAATATGCGAAATAAAGCAAAATCTATTATAAAATCGGACAAACCTACCCCGCAAAATACACCTAATCGCGCAATTTATAAATTAACAGTTCAAAACCATCCATCAATGCTTCCAACAACAAAGAAAACTGAATCTGAATTTAATACTAAAAAGAATTTAAATAAATCTAATAAACAAACTAGTGATACTTTAAAAATAACTAAACCAATAATGTATGAAACAGATTCAGATAATACAGATTCAATTCAACAATCTGTGATTAAACCAAAACCTGCAACAAGATCGAATAAAAACATCAGAAAAAGTCGTTCAGACTCAAGTATGGAAATATTAAACTTGTCAGATCAAAATGATAAGCCAATTATAAATCCACCAGTACCTGCAGCTAGGTCCATGGATAGTATTTTAGAAATGAAAAAAGAATTAAAATCACAATTACATAAATCTGTTGAAAAAATTTATTCTAGCACAGAATTAGAAACTGATTATAAAAATAAAATTATTAAAACTAATCTTCAAACACATGAAGCATTTCAAACTAAAAATATTTCTTCCTCAGATGATGAAAGCTCTGAAATAATTGACGAAAAAGTACAAAAAAGTGTTTTAAAATTGAGTTCAACAATTACTGGTGGTACGAAAAAAAAGGTGCTTTTCGATTTACATTCAGATGATAAACAAAATTCAGAGACAAATAAGTAAGTTATTAAATTTATAATTTATTTCAAATATAATCGTTTATTTTATTTTATAGAAATGAAGCTAAATCCGTGGATATACAAAACAGTACAGTTCGGAAAACAATTGTAAAATCAAATTCAATATTTAAAAATAATGAATGGAATGATACATCAAGTTTAGATTCTAGTATATTTGAAATGAATAAAAGTAATTCAAAAGAAAGTATTCAAACTACAGATCAAATAAATACAAAAGCTGTTATTAATGTATCAACTAAACAAAATGATGATATATCTGATTTTGATATAAGTGATTTAAATTAAGAAATAAAACATTAATTAATTTAAATTATGTAAAATTAAGTTTATGTAAATAAATTAAGTATCTAATAAATATAATAAACTTATTTCATTTTTAGTCCAAATTATTTTATAATTTAATTAATACATGATGTAATATACGAAAACATGATATGATAATAATTATCATACATACATTTCTAATTTAATAAAATAAACATTCTAGTGTCTAGCGGTCGGTGAAGTTATTTTTTTTTTCGGTATACAAAGTTTAAAAATAAAATTACTTTAAAAATGTGGCGATATTATAAATATACGAAAAGTTTATTTCAAAATAGTAATATAAAGCGAAATAATAAATCTTTTCATAGTGTTTCAAATTTTGACATATCTGAAGAGGTTAAGTATGGTCTAGAAAGAGGAGCGCCTATTGTAGCTTTAGAATCAACAATAATTACTCACGGTATGCCATATCCAGAAAACATGAAATGTGCACTAGACGTTGAAAATATAATAAGAAAAGAGGTACTGCTCTTAAGGTTCTTTGTCACACTAATACAATACTTTATTTGATTTTAATAGGGCGCCATCCCAGCAACCATTGCAATTTTGGGCGGTAAAATTACTGTTGGTTTAAATCGCGAACAAATTTGTTATCTAGCAGATACGCAACATAATAAATCGGTTAAAACTTCACGACGAGATTTTTTTTACATTATTAGCAGAAATTTAAATGGTGGCACAACTGTTTCTGGAACAATTATTATTGCAGAAAAAGTTGGGATTCCCATTTTTGTTACAGGAGGTAAACTATATTTTTCCATTACTTTCTATTTAGAAATTAGTAATAATAGAAAAAATATTGAATTTATAAATTTATTAGGTATTGGTGGTGTTCATATTGAGGGGGAAAAAACTTTAGATATTTCAGCAGATTTAACAGAGTTAGGTCGAAGTTCTATTGCTGTTATTTCTGCTGGAGTTAAATCTATTCTGGATATACCTAAAACCCTGGAATATTTGGTAATTTTTGTTTTATTTTTTAATGCTTTTTCGATATTTACAATTTTATAGAAGATTATGATTGTTCCGTGTTTCTTTTTGAAAATAAATTTAAAAATTGATGTTAAAGTGTCTAAGTACGAGTTTAAACTTGTTTTAAAAAAGCGGCAGCCTTATTTTAACTTATTAGAACAAATTTTGTGGGCAAGGGATTAAAGTATTTTTAAGACTATGACATATACAGATTTTTACGGTGAAATATTATTTAAATTTATATAGGAAACACAGGGCGTATTTGTCGCCACATATGGCCCTAAAACAAATTTCCCGGCATTTTATACACGTACAAGTGGAAGCCATGCTCCATATAATGTATCCGATGCTAAACAAGCGGCAGAAATAATCAAAGCATCTTTTGATTTGGGTTTAAAATCTGGTATGTTATTCGCTGTACCAGTACCTGAAAGTGATGCTCTTGATGAAAATCTTATTCAAGAGGCTATTGCACAAGCTTTAAATGATGCCCGGAAACGAGACATTGAAGGAAAGCATATAACACCATTTTTGTTAAACGCTGTTGCTAAAATTACCGACGGAAAATCGTTACAAACAAGTATGTTTTCCTAATAAAAATTAATTTAATTAAAAAATAATAAATTATTTAAATTTAGATACAGCACTTATTAAACATAATGCTGAAGTTGGTGCTCAAATAGCTGTAGAATTGAGCCGGTTCAATGCACAAGAAAAATCAGACAGAAAGCTGAAAGAAGCAAACGCCTCAAATAAATATACGAATATTGCGTCTCCCGTAAGTACTTCTAATTAATTTTGTGAAATTGTAAAATGTTTATCATTGTTTGACTACCATTTCATATTTCATAACTTTCAAATATTAATATCGTAATAACTAAATGTATTTATTTGTTATATTAATTTTTGTATTTGTTTTTTATTCTCTAATTCACAATAAATTTTCTATTATTGTAATAATTTGTAGTATTTTAAAATTAAAATAAAATTTTGTAGTCGGTGTTATGTAGTAGGGAAGCAGAAAATAAAGATAATACAATTTTTATTAGAAAAACTAACAGTTATTTATAGTATGTTCGAAAATTGAACCACGACCGTACCGGTACGATTTTTCAGTTTACCAGTTCAATTTCTGAACGCGGTAACTGAAAGGTGTGGTAAATTTTGCTAACCACGCGAACCGTGCTCTGAGCACGGTTCGTGCGGTAAATATGCGCGGTAAATTTGTATCTTAACCAAACTTGTTAAGTAAACACGTCTTTGTTTATGTTTTTCTTTAATCGATTCTTTAAGGATAAAAGTAAAAATTAAAAAAGTGCAATGACATTATTTAGGTTTTAGTTTCCAATTTGTGTTGATNTTAAAATATATATTGGCAAATTAGAAAAGCAAGTTTTTTTTTTATCGTAGTTTAATTAACTTTATCGTTTCTATATACATATATTTATATTTTTCATCAATGTTTGCTCATTAAAATAACTATTGACGATTACGTAAACAAAATGCAATGAAATTTTTATAAAAAATAAAAAAATTACAGCTATTATAAAATTATTTATAAAAAAATTGAAAAATTACTAAAAACAAGAACCAAGAATTAAACAATAACACTAATTGTTATTTGGTTTGGATAATTATTACAAAGAAGATAAGTTGGTAAAATTATTAAGATTTTTGTAAAACTTGTATGTAATGTTGTATTAATGTTCTAATAAGATTCATGCTTTAGAAGTAAATGCTTATAAATATATTATTTAATAGTAGATGATTTTTTTTGGTGGTATAGTTTTTTTTGTTTATTTTCATTTAGGTAATCATTGGCGGCAGTATAATAGATTGTTGTGCTTCAATTCAAGATGCGGAAATAAAGGTAAGTGCTTGAATGTAAATTCTACATATAAATTACGACCCAAATAAACAAACTCATTAATTGAATAGTATTACAAATTTTTTAAATATATAACTTCTTTAAAAACATAATTTTTTAGTTCCGGTTTTTAAACCGACGAATGATAAATAAAAAAAATTGTGCAATTCTTATATTTGTTTTTAAAACAAAATTTTTATCACAAGATTTAGTCAAAAATAAAATAAATGAATATATTTTTTAGAGATACTGCTTTCTAAATCAGTTTCTTTTTAATATTTGTGTTTTTTTAAATGATTAATTGATAAAAGAAAAATATTTTCTTCTAATTATTAATATAAAAATATTAATTATGTATTTACTGCTTATTAATAGTTATATTAGCCCAACAGAACTATTTCATTATTATAATTAAAATATTTTTAAACTATAATCATTAATAAATACAATTATTGCTATTTTGCAATGCTACGATTGTATATTGTTACCAATATATGAGAAATATTAATTATTATTAAATTATTATCTTAATATATAATAAATAATAAATCTACACAGGCGAGGAAAANAAATATATATATGTAGTGTGTAGTGCGCATTCTTCTAAGTTTTCATAAAAAACTAATATTTAAAAATACCGAAACCAAATTAAATCATTATTATAAGTTTCATTTCATCAAAATCTAACCTTAAAAATAAATTATTTAAAAATAAAATGACAACATATAGTAAGTCTTGTAAAACACAAGTTCCGACAACTCAAGTTGCTATATTACTCCAGAAATATTACGACTTCTAATTATCATTGTAAAAGTAAAAATCTTTAAAAACATAAATAAATTTATATAATAACATTTTAACTAAATCTCAATATAAATAATCTATTTTTTTAATCAAACGCGTTTGTATGCTATTTATTTTTAAAATACTTATTAAATTCTGTATATAAGAACTAAAAGTTGTATAATACTATCAAATTAAACTATTATACCTATTTAAAAAAAAAGACTATAGAAAGCAAATTTAAATTAGAGTAAACAAATATTTTGGGTTGGAAAATATGATATAAAATTTTTAGGAACAAAACTTGAATTTATTACTACATGATTATTAATAATAATACAGTAATATCTAAATGAAATATAAAAAGTGTTATTAAATAGAACAATGATAACAATACATCTGTATTTATTAAATTTCAATAGATATATACAACTTTAGAGTATCGAGTACAGATTTGAATGATTCAACATAATTAGAGCATCTAACAGAATTAACTCTATATGAATATACATTTCTAAATGCTCTTAGAATATTATTTTTGTGCCAAAAACACAAAAATTAAATTCTATTTCACATTGCAGTTATTTGTAAATATCAGGAAGCATGTAATTTTTCACTGACGACAAGAAAATTTTCAATTTTCTATAAGGTTTTTTATTTTCTAGGGTATAGTACTGAAATATAAATTTCTATTAATGGTTAGTTTTATTTTTACATATTTTGGTGTATTTTTATTGACATTTTAATGTCGTCATTGAATTTTTTTTTAAACAGCGTTTAAGAAAAATTGGTCTTTGCATAATTCGATTAATCGATATGAATATGGTTGAATTGCATATTTTTACAGTTGCATTAGCTTTTTATTGGATTAATTATAGGTCCTGCCTATTTTTATATTTATTAGTACTTTTAATGGATTACAAAACTTTATAACGATGACGTTTCTAAAATAATTTACAAATATTTTAATTAAAATCAAATATATATTCGATAATTAATATCATTTGACCAGATATATGTATATATTTTACTATATGACAATTTTATTATAATATATTTTTAAATATCTAATTTTTATATTAATTTTTAAACACTTTATTTTTAATATTTTTAAGTCAAATGATTTTAATTACAAATTTTTTACAATTATCCCATCTAACACTTTATTTTTAATATTATTTACTTATTCGGTATTAGAAATCAATAAAAGTTATTGGTTATATTAATATGATTTAGCTAAAATAAAAATTTAAAAAATACTATTTACAGATGCGAAATATTTATATTTTTCATAGGTATGTTTAAAAATGAGTAACGGCTTTTTCTGAGTTCATATTAATAAGCGAAAAAAATTTTTCTTCACCATTTATTGGTGTAAAAATGAACTTTAAATAAATATTCATGTTTCAACACGCATTTGAATCTTATAGTTAGTTTATAAGTGATAAATAAAAGTAACTTTGTGCTAGATAGGTATTTTTAAAGATAAAAATAAAGTAAAATTAAATAGACACAGAATTTTTAAATTAATAATTTATATTTAGGGTACAATATGATAAAATTCTAATAATCTTTTTTGTCATCGTTTTTTTTTATGGTAAGCTGTTTTGGGGTTAAATCAACTACTGCGAGTATTTTTATTTTTTAATGTTTGTTAATGTTTAGTTATTTTTTTTGTGCTTACGAATAATACATTTTATTATTTTTAGATAAATAATTTAAATACACCCACTCTCTCGATTTATATATTATCCTTTAGGTTTTCTTATATTAATTTCTCGCTGCATTTTTACTTTTTACCAATCATACAAATTTTGTAATTAAATTTAAATAAAAAACCGTATAATATATTTGAAGATTATCATTAAAATATTTTTTATGTTACACATTTGAATAATTCATGTAAATTACAAAGTTTGTATGACTTCAAGATTAATTACAATATGGTCAAAGAACAGTCGTTGAGAAAATTTTTGAGTATATCTTCAAACGTGTTAAAATACGTTAATAACTTGTATTTACATGTAAGTAGCGTATTTTAAACGCTGAATTATAACTCGTAATATCATATTAAATAGAAAATTAATATGGAACATTAATGAAATTACCGAATAACATATTACATTTTTTTTTTTCAATAGTTTAATAACAGTATTAGTAGGGTAGTATAGTTTAACACACCCTAAGTACGAGGCACTATTTTAAATAAGCTCATATAAATATTAGAATTTAGCAGTTTTTATATATGTATGTATATAATATATAATTAATTAGGTATATTTAATTTGCATCACTTCTTGTTTCTAGGTAATAATATAATAAATCGTTGGAGTTTTTTAATTTTTTCACTTTTTTTTTTGGAAGTAATATAAGCTTCCATGTTAGTTTATCTAAACTCGAATAATCCACTTAATTTTTTTTATTAAAGCTTAGTTAATAGTTACAGTACAGTTTCTTTTGTAATATTCATTAATTTGTTATAGTAAAAATTTGTCCCTTGTATTTAGTTTTTGAAAAAAATATATTATACAATTTAATTTTTATTGTCTATAAAACATTTTTTCATATATTTCTTAAGCTATTTTCAATATATAATAAAATAAATTTCAATTAATATATGTAAATCAAGTAAATATCAATACTGTACCGCATATACGTAGAATATATAAGAAAATAAATATAAAATAGTAATTTTTAAAAGCTTCGTTATTCTATTTTATTGAGGTATTGCAATTATTGGACATTATCATCAGAAGATATAAGAAAATTATATATTTTTAAAGCATTTTTACAGCAGTTTTAATGGTTTATTAAAACAAATAAATGATACAAAGCTTTTAAAAATGTAACTGAAATGTGTCGGGATTAAACGAGCTTAGACGCACTATATTATGGAAAAGCGACAGTGAACATTGGGAAAACTATGCATAACTCATAACTTCCATCCTACTTTATTTAAAGCATTGTTTCAGCACTTTGTTATTTATGTATCCCATAACAACCCCTAATTTTGTTATTCATGGGAAGAATCACCTTAATATAATACACTCTATTTAATTTTAAAGCTAGGTCGAATGACTTGGTACAGTTTTTTTAGTTATTAATTAATTAATATTCTTTTAAAATATTTACTGTAGTGTAATTCATAACAAGTTTTTCTAATGATAAAATATATATAATTATACTTATGTATGTTCTTCATTTGTGATGATTTATGCTAATTGTGATGACATATGTGACTGAAACTACACATGATGCGATTATTTTCATATCTTGAATCACTGCACATATCACATTTTCACTCTACTTATTTTTAATCTCTTTTTGTTAATGTTAATTGTATTCAAAATAGTTATATAGTAACTGGTTCATATTTAAAAATTATTCAAATTTAAGTTTAAAATAAAATAGATAGATGTATATTTTTATTCTACTAAAGAAGCATCAGATAAGGTAATTAGTATAATCTGTTAACTGCTTCTGATTTTATTTACAACTGATGAAACAAATGAAACTTAAATTTAAATATGGACGACAAATTTCTAGGTTATACTTATGTTACCGTATTGTGTTACAGTCACTTACCTAATAAATATATATATATTTTAGCGCGAATAAAAAATATACTTGTTTATATACATTGATTAGTAATGATTACGAAATCCAGTTAATATAATAAAACTTTTCAAATACATTTAGCATTTATTAAAATCAATTCATATACTTATATAAATTTCAATCACCCAACAACAGTAACAACAACGTACAATAAATTTGGATTAACGGAAGCTGTCTTAATCTTTTTTTATTATTTGTTAGAACATGTTTAAAATAGGTACATCTTTAACTCCCAACTGCACTTTAACATCCCAATTTGTAAATCTTCCGATACCTGTTTGTAACCAATTGAAAAGTTTATTCCACGCATCTTTAACAAGTTGAAAAATAGTTTTTTTTAAACCCGAAGAACCTATTCTTCAACAGGATGTATCATTAGGCAGTTGCACTTTACTTTGTCTTCTGGGCCTCCGCTTGAATAATTCCTCTAAAGGTGTAGCCAAGGGTCCCTTCTTCGCCCGGTTGAACTTCCCCCTACTGAACAGGTTCTCCAGGTGGTACTTTAGTCAGATATTCTGCGTGACGGAAGTGTCGCCCGCACTGAGTCGTCCAGAACCAGGTCCCCCCGAACGTGTTTGCGGTTGTGTTTGGGATGATGTACTTGGGTGGTCTCGGAATTCGTGCAATTCGTAGTTGTTGTTCCCGTTGGGGTTCTTCGTTAGGCTCGATGGTGGTGAACTGGTAGCTTCTTCGACGAGTAGAGCACAGTGGGAGTTGGTGTCCGAATCCACTGCCGCATCAACTACATTACAAACATATTATATAATGTTACTTAACTAAATACTTAAACACTTTTAACGTAATTGTGGTTTTAATAGTAGAATTTGGCATGTTTCATTATATCATCTTTAAAATCCGTAAGAGTCCACGCAATATAAAGTAAAATTGCAATATGCAAGAGGCAACAAATCATTATTAAAGAATAATTTCAAATATTCGCATTAACAAATGTCAAATTTAATTAAATAACGGTTTAAACAAAATGTTACCATAGTGAAAATGAAAATATTTATAGAAATACTTTAAAACAAAATAATAATAATCTAATAAAATCAAATATTGTTGCCTTAGTGAAATAATTGTATATTTCTGTAATAATAATAGTGAGTGTTCATAGCTAAAACAATGTTGAAAGCAGAATAATGCCGGACAGTGTTACAGTGTTTCAAAATCCCTACATACCTAGTTTGGCTCCTGACAAGTGACCCTACATCCTCCTCAGTTTCAAGTTGTGTGTATGAAAGTAAAAAGTGTGTCTTGTGTCTGTGCAAACGTGGTGGTGGTGATGTTCTCCCACCATGAGGCGTGTGTTATCTAAGTAGTTTGCTTATATTCGGCATTGTACCTGGGAACAGTTTCGCTCTGCATGTTTCCTGCAGACTCCTTTGATGGTATTCTAAATTCTCAGCACTCAAGAAGGCCCTCGTGGCGAACGCCTGTCTTTGAGGATGAGGTTGTGGCGGGGGCGAAGGTGGCTGATCTGGAGGCTCTTTCACTAGTAAACTTTCTCGTTCTGATTCCGTACTTTCGTAACTAGGTTTATGTAATGAACTCGTTCGTGTTGTGTCGCAACCTGCTCCACCTGGTACCTGCACATATTTATAACATAACACTATATTTATTTAATTCAACTTTTTATTTTTTTATTGGAGCTAAACTTTTCTATTACGCTAATGTTCATGTAAAAACAGCAAAAAATATTTTCTACTAAAACTAACGTATATTCAGATCAACATTTTTTTTAAATATAATTATTTTATCGTTTAACTTTTTCCAAACAATTTCTCGATAACGAGATATTAATGTTAATGTGTCTACCGTTTTGATTTACTAGTAGAAGAGATTAATTTATGATAAATTATGTGTCGTCTATCAATGATTATATAATTAGAATACAAGTCTCGTCATGTCAGACTGAATACATACTGAGCCATTAACACTTGCAGTGTTTATAAGTATCGTATGCGACGGACTACTCATTCCCAAGTTTTGACTTGAATTATCCAAGCTAATAATTGAAGGCCTCGCTTGCATTTCTGCTTGTAGTATTTTTATTTTCTGTATCATTTCTCTTATTTCATATCTATGAACAATAGATTTATTTGCATATGTTTCAAGTATTGAATTATAATAAATAAATTTACCTTAATATGCCCAGAAAACATAACTTTAGAAAGGCTATTACACAATACCCGAGAATAAATAAAATATCTGCCGTTTGCCTTAGATAAAACTGCAATTTCTCTTCACAGCCTGTAGTATGTACTTCTTGGCAAACTGTTCTATGCACTTGTTCCTTGCTACTAGGTTCAGTACTATTACTTGTAAGAGTTCTTTCTTCCGTAATTGCTGTACAGCAACTAACGGGAACAATATACATTGAATTTGGAGTTGTTTCTGTTTGGCCTGGTGCAGGTTCTGGAATCCACGCTAACATCTATGAAAAAACAAAAAATAAACATATAATCATGGGAAATGAATAAATGAATATTACTTGAGCTCCAGTTCGATTTAAATTGCCATAATCCATGGCTCCTTGAACACCGCAGCACGCGTAATCACTTTGAAGACGATCCCAAAGTGCGGTCATCTCGTTATTGTAACCATATTCTGTATGTAATCGAAACCGAAGGTTTGGTTTTAGTTCTTGACATATTTTATCGAACCGGAACATCCAAAAAATTCCGATGACCACGTCACCAAAAAGAAGTATAAGAAGCATCAGCCAATAAACGTTTAAAAGGCGCTCGCTTAAACGTAAAGCTCCAATGCAACCAATCACCTACAAAAATAAAAATAATATTTTACACACTTTATGGTATGAAAATATCGATTTTATATAGAAAATTTCTAACGTTTTTGAACGTATTATTAAAAAAAAATCAGGAGAATTTAATCTGTTCATTATTTTGGCCGGCTTTACGGCCGTATACTACTAAATGATTATTAATAATAGAAAGTTTTATTTGTAATCTCTTTAAATTGGATGACAGATATTTTGAATTAAGTATTTTTAGAAATAATGAAGCTCTGAAGCTAAAGAAGCAAAAATGTATTTGCGTCCAAATACAAAAAGTACAAGTATAGAACATTAAATATAAATTAATTGTGAAATAGAATGCTATAGAACAAAAATTTTGTATTTGTAATTCAAGAAACTCTTGAAACTAGTTCACGTCACTAAACAATGGCATTGCGCAATCATTATACGTTTATTTAGTACCATCCCGTGCCCTAAAACAATTTATATATTTTTCGAATAAAATTGCGACATACTTCATATTATTTAAAAGATTGTTAGATAAGTATTCAGAAGATGAAAATGACAATAACGTATGTCGAACAAAAACATCTGTTTATTATTATGTAATACCATTGCTAAGTGGCGTTGTCTATATATTTATTTAATTTTAAAAACTAGTTTAAAACATTTATTATAAGATATTCTTTTTCAAATTGTTCTATTATTTTTGTATTTTGAAAAATTATTACAATAATAAAATAACAGATTAGAATAATGATTATTTAATTTTATTTCTTATATTTCATCAAATAGGAATAATATTTTTTAAATAAATGTCATATACATGTAGTAATATATTATTCAAATTCAATAAAAATATGTCGGTAACAATGAAGAAAGCAATGTAATGTTCAATTGAAGCAGATTGATTCATAAATGCAGATAATTTCTGTGTTTGTCATAATAATAAATGCATTAATGCATGTTCTCACCTGCAAAACTCCACTTTGCGTGAATAGCGCTAAATAAGCATACAAAAAACTTGGTTGATAAAGCGTTAAATTTGGTATTAAGTATCGTCGATAATCGCCGACGAATACACGTCCGGCCACCGCACAGAATGCCATCACACTTAAGAAAAGCACCGCGTTGCACGTGTATATCCAGATGCGGTAGTAGCGCATCGCTCTGGCGTTACAGCTGGTCAGGATCTGAAATATTTTTCATAAATAATAATACATTTTCATTAGGATTTTATTACAATCGCGTTCGTAAGTAATGTCCATGGTGTAAAACTTAACTACGAATTGTGTAATAAAATAAAATGTCAAAGTTACAAATGGCTATAACTATCTACTAACATTGCTTTATACTTTATTATTCAAATGTGGTTTTCTAATTAAAATTGTTACTAAAGGTAGTACTTTATAAGAAATTGTTACATTTTATATTAATTTAAGGATACGACGAAATATATATTCTATTTAATAGCTTTTTAGATAGTTTTGATGTCAAATATAATTTTATATCGTTTATAAACTCTAAACATAAATATTTATTATTAAAATATATGAAATTATGCTTAATATTTCTTTAGAATTTAAAACAAACTTTAGTATAGTACATTAAAATTATATGGCAAGCCTAGATTCTATAAAATCTTTTAATATGGATATAACAATATGTAAGATTAATATATTTTCTTGCAAAAATTGCAGTACTTTAATATTGTATTTTATTAATTGTACTTCGATAAAATTAGTTGCTGGCTTTCGGTGAAAAATTTTCAGTTTAAAAAATAAAATATTAATTAAATAAAAGTTAAAAAAATAATTTTATGCACAAATATTACGATAAAAATAATTTTTTAAGTGTTACTTTTATAATGGACATAATTTCACGAAAGATGAAACGAAAAAACTACATATAATAAAGATAAACAGATAGAAACAGAATATAATAAAAGAATATTATTAAAAACGGTAAATTAAAATTTGGGATAAAATAAATAGTTTCTTGCAATTAAACCATAATTTATCTCAAATAATGAAATATTTTAAAGTGAAAATTGTATAACAAACTTAATTTTACGTCTAATGAAACGAAAAACCGACATATAAAAAGAAAACTGGCAAAAATAGACAGATAATACAGAGATGAATTGTACGAGATAAAATCAGTGTTTTGAGAAGGGAAATACATATATTTTTTATTAATTTATTTCAATTAATTCAGTTTTTTGAAATTAAGCTTTAATCATGGTATAACAAGAAATGGCGGGTGAAACGAAAAATAGAAACAAACAGAAATAGAGTATAAAATTCGCTTCTAATGTTTCTATAAAAGTTGCATGCTAAAAATATTCTTGCATAGATATTACTAAAAATATGTTATCCTTAATTAGAACTACTGATATCAAGAACTGAAATTAGAATAAAATAAAGTGTATAATATTATTCCAATTATCTAAAAGCTGTGTTCGTATATCCTAGCATTTAATGTGACAAAGATAAATAGGTTAAATGCGGTTTTGATACGTCAATAATTGTGAATTGTGAGTCAAACCTGGTCCAATGTGTCCTGACGGGCGGGAGCTGATCGTCTGTTCTGGCCGTCTGGGTCTGCGGAGGACGCGGCGGTCACCTTCCTGAGCGGCATTCGGCTTCGACGGTAGGCCTGCTGCGCTGGCTGCTGCTTTCTCTGCTTTGGTGGCTGCGGCTTTGCTTGCTGCTGCTGTTGACGTTTCGGTCTAAATCGAAAGCGTTCGCGAAGCGTGCACTCCTCACCACGACCCAAAGACTCTCCTATTAAACACACATTTATCAATTCCATTGTCAAATATTCTAATTTACAGCATTATGCTAAACATTAAATTATAGAAAATTATAACTTTTCAATTTAATTCAAATATAAGTGTTTTTTTTATTACAATAAAAATTATAAATATCAGGAATATTGACAAATAATTCCATAAAATTGATCTGTAAGGGTATCATTTTTGGAAAAAATCATTTAAGGCCTTTTTTACGGTTTTATATACAGCATGACAGTGATATTATAGCTAGTTAACGGAGAATTACTTACAAATATAATCTAATAAATTGAATTGCTATAAGATATTATTTCAAACAATAATCTTTACGATAAATAGTTTGAAAACTGAATACTTGTGCAACTCGAAAATATTAACAATTGGTAAACTTCACGGTGAGTACAAAATATACTTTGACTAGCTTGTATGTATCATTTTCCAAAATTAAAAAGTCAGAAACATTTAAAGTACTCTTATCACAGGCGAATTCATATCATTTTCGTAATTTAACGTGAAAAGATACTTTAGGAAAAAATAGAATTGCCTATAAGTTTTTTTGTATTAAAAATAAAATTTAGCCATAATCCCGAGCGAGGCTCGGTTATTCTGATATTAGTAACAATATATTTAATACATTTTGTTTTATATACGTATGCAAATATTTAACAATTTATATTTTACAAATTACATATTTTCAATTCCATTTACATAATTTTGTAAATAAACTACATTTGTATATTGTTTTAATATTTAATGTTTTATAAAATCGGCAAAAAATTTCTATAACATTTGATTTGTTATAGTTACTATATATGTATGTACATGTTANGAAAATTATACCTTGAAATATTTAATTATATATCTATAAAAATTTGATTAGAAAAAACTTAGCTCCTAACACTGTAATGTGTAAATAAAATTGTTTGTTATAGGTGTGCTACCTTTATGTTCATTTGTAGATCTTTACCGAAAACAATTAAAACTTTTAGGCAAGGCCTGTTTTTCATTGACTCTTAACTACAAGTATCATTTTAGGCCTAGTGACTTTGCGAACATCAAAGGCCGTTTAGAGCTTTCAGTGTCACAAGACAGCGACAAACAATATTGACATGGGCCAAGTTTACTCTAGTACCCTGCGTTTTAGGAGTCAGCCTTCCTGACTCTAACAGAGCTTTCATTTATTTTAAAGTAATCATCAATGTTTGTAAACTATAAAATTTTTATTTATATATGAATTATTAGATTATTACATATAATATTTTTGGTTTTAAGAGTAATCGTTATGTTTAGGATCAACCCTGATGCATAATTCAAAATGTAATAAAACATTAGGTGAAAATATTCCATAACACTATGTATTATGATTGGAAAATACTAATGAATTTTTATATCGTGCCCCAGTTACGTATTATCGTGCTGGTCTGTCATTGGATGATATCACACAAAAGTTATGCAGTACCCTCGATATTAAATCATTTAACGAACAGATAAAATTTTCATTTTCATGGTCGGATATGCTTCAAAAGAGGTTTTTAATCCACTTATTCAATATCGATTCTACGAAAGGCATGGCACGCAAAATGACTAAAACAAAATTATGTCAATTATTATAGCAAGATAAAAAATTTCTCTGCAAGAAATAACAAAGCTTTTGTTGTTTTCTCTTCATATTTTTTAATTAAAAATGTCATATTATCTTGTAAGTTGTCAATATTCGTTTTAAAATTACTTTTCAATAACGTTAGGTGTTTTTTATTTTGTTTTATAGATTTTATTTAATTAATTCTTATTTGACGTTTTTATAAATTTAATTTGTTTCTTCCAACAATTAAAAATAATTATAAAAAGGTCTTAAATTCCAAAATTTCAAGATATTAATCTAAAACAGATTTTAGGAAAAGTAATTATTGTTTTTAATTTTATTCTTAAGATATTTTTCAAAGGTCCTAAGTCCTTTGAAATATAATAGTACTTAAATATATTTATCTTATTAGAGTTAGGAAGGCACACAGATTTATCTTAATATTGTTACATTTGGAACATAGATATATTTTATGGATAAATTTCGATTTTTAATTTTTCGCACTTACTTTCTTTTGATTATATAGTTTTCAGTTACTTCTATGACTAGAAACATATTTAGTTGATAAATAAAAAAGAATAATTTAACTTTTTATCAAATATTTATGTCAATATATCTTAAAAATATTCGATTGCAATAATCGCTAGGGCCGTAACAAAGCAGGGGAAACAGAGGCACTTGCCAAAGGCCTTTAAAAAAAATCTCATTGTCAGTTATTTTCTTAATGATTTAATTGATGAATTTGCGGAAAAAAGGCAAGAAAAATACAATTTAAATAAATTTATGATGTTTTAAATAATTGTTTATCATAAATACAAAATTAAATTAAAATTGCGGGCGGAAACAATTGATAGAATATTTATTTTATGTTTATTTATTAAGACTATTAACAAAGTTTAATAAAATGAACAAATAGGAGCTTCAAAATTATCGTATATGCATAATAAGTTTTTTTGCATTATTTTTATTAAATGGTAGGCGGGGGCGAGGGCTGGTCAATTCAAAAGTTTTGTCCAAAGCCCACAAACAGCTAGTTACGGCTCTAATAATCGCATTATTTTATTAACTGTGCTAAAAGTTTTAAGCTAATATTTTACTTTAGTTTAAGACAAAATGCTTAAAATAAATAACTTTAATGTAGTTCGAAGTTGGTACACTTGAAAATACATTTTTATCTAATAATAATAATGATAAAATATAAAAATAAAGAATCTTAGTATTTTTTATATTGATAAGATCATTTAAACCCTTTTAAGTCCAAGAAAAACCTTCTTTTACTGTGAGTGTTCTTATTTAAAAGTATAAAGAAAATGAACGACTTACCGCTGTGCTTTTTAACGTTGTTGTTGAGGCTGTAAAATGGTTTCTGGCGTATGGGCGATCTGCCGGTCATCACAGATACAACAATTGTATCTTCAATCTTTTTCTTTCTCCAAACACTACTTCACAATAACTACGTACACTTAAAAATAAGCCTTGATTTAAGTAATAGGCCTGTTCAGTTTATACACCACACAAATAATTATTAAGTATTATATTTATGCATTTTTCTTTTCGAAATGTACTGATGTTGTTTTCTTATTTTTTTAATATCTATCTGAAGGCGTCAATTTTCTGCATATTGATTCTATTCATCTCGTTTCCTTTACTCTAGATTGCTATCTGTTTGTATCTGCCTCCTTTTATTATTTTTCCCTCGTTGTTTTCGTTTTTGTTTACTCGCTTTTGCTCATACTTCTTTCATCACCTTCGCAATCTTTCGCGCCGACCGTGGAATTGATCGGGAATCCTCATTCATCCTATTCGTGGAAGGTTTTAAGGGCATAGCGCCTTTTTACGGTTGTCTGGAAATTCAAAGAAATTCACCCGATGATCCCTCAAAATCGAATTGTGGCCGATGATTTAATCCCTTGTGTAACGAAGTTTTCAACGTTTTCGACGGTTAAATAAAAGATTAGTAACTGATCCTTTTTTGTTAGAAGTTTGATTATTTTATTCTTGTTATTAGTTTTCTTATTATTCTACATTGAGTTTTTTATTTATAACTTAAAATTCAGTTTAGTTATATCTTGAAAAGTTTCGTAAATGTATATATTATTTATTCGTTGAATATAAATATTATATCTAGTTTTTCGTATAATGTTACTGGAAGTAAAACATTTAAGCATAACTTGAAATTATTAGTTTTATTTTGTAAGTAACAAAACTATAATTTATTTCATATTTTGGATAGAATATTCAGTTCCTGTTGTTGAAAAAAATATGCTTAGAATGCGCTCATTTATTGTTTTGGCCATTTTTATTTTATTCGTTGCAAGATGTTTGACAAGATGAGTTTGTGCTCGTAAAATCGATTCGTACATTCGAATATAAAGATAGGATTATATAAAAGTTCTATATACGTTTTATTTTCCTTAATAAATTATGAAAATTTTATTATTGAATGTAATTAATTGTGTTGAATATTCTTATGAAGTTTTATAATCGTTGATTTAGTTAAAAAATTATTTATATTTAAATGATTTTATGAATAGTAATATATATTTAGTGAGATCTAGTAAATTTTTATAATAGAAAATTTCTTGAGAATCCGATTTTCGTGTGGGCAGATACGGCACGTCGCTTTGAGGAGGAGTAAAGCTTACGAAGCAACTTGTGATTTCTGATGTCTTATCTTGACTGCCGAAGAGTGCTGGTGTCTGAAACAAAATTGACGTTATTGGTAAAAGTCAAAGTGCATTTATATGCATATAAAGATTTCAAATGCAACTAAAATCACTAAATTATATTTTTGTTTTCAATTTATCTTATCAACAACTGCTAAAATATATTCTATATACATATATATTATTGAAAAAGCTTTTAAATGTAATTTATTTGTATAAACAGAATAATCAGGATAAACTGAACTGATATTTCGTATTAAAACAACATATCTGTAGATGTAATACAATATAATGATGAAATCAATAAAAAATTTAATTAAAATATGTATTCAAAGCTTTTTAATTGATATCGGAAAATTTTATATATAATTTATAAAAAAAACAAACCGTTTATAAAGACATCGCTTATAATGACTAACCAGTTATTGAAGTAGTATTAGATGTAAAGATTTTAATTTTCTTTATTACGAGATGTTGTTTATAGCGACGATATGTTTATTGTAAAAAAAAAAAAATCAAAAAAAGTAAAATTGTGTACTTATATATTGAGATAATCTTTTAAAAATTAAAATATGATATATATATATATTGTAAAAAAATTTTTTTTAGCATTAATTATTACGACTGTCTCTGCAGTTTCCGTGTTTCGTTTTTATAAGTTATAATTTTATTAATGAAATATTATTAAGTTGGTACAGGTATTTAAAAATAATTTAGAAACAAATGCTGTTTTTATAATTGCTACAATCTGTATTATTTTTATTTGTAAGATTAGCACATAGTATAATAATTTATATTTTAAGATAATAATATAGGTGTTCCAAAAAGGTCAAGAATTAAACGTTCGAAAATCGTTTTTACAAAGAATTATAAGGTAAGA